>PVKB01007656.1:0-30001 GCA_004027205.1 Ctenodactylus gundi
ACAGCAGATCTAGCCCAAGGAGCAGGCAGCAACGCGACCACGAGCAGGTCACACAGAGCCACGGCCACTCGGGGTCTGGACGCAGACAGTCCAGCTCCAGGACGGACCGCCACCGCCAACCCAGCCTTAGTCATGACAGCGACAGCGAAGGGCAGTCTGCAGACTCAGCCAGGGAATCCCCGGCGACCCAACGAGGGGACAGCGCCAACTCCACGTCCCGACACGGATCTTCTCGAGGGCAGGCGGCGCACACCTCCAGGCACTCCGGGTCCCATCCAGCACACTCCCCTTCAGACAGGCGGTCCGACGCAACCCGTCAACAGTCTCGATCCGCCACCAGAGGAGGACACAGTGGAAATCAGGACAGGTCTGCACGCAGCTCCGACCATGCAGGGGCTGGGAGAACACAAACCACGTCTGCATCCAGCAACCACCGGCAGCGGGCACAAAGCAAGGGTCAGGCCACTGACAGCGAAGGACAATCAGAAGTCTCAGAAGGCCACTCGCGGTTCTTCCAGGTAAACCACTATGACCACTCCGACTCTGGCTCCAGACAGCGCCGATCCAGTACCAGAGTAGCAGGAGGTAACCGCCCAGAGCACAGGCCGGACAGCTCCAGGCACGGGGTGTCCCATGACCGCCAGACTTCCGGTGGACGGCAGAGCGAATCTGCTCATCGCAGGTCCGGATCCGCCACCAGAGGACAACCAGAAGTCCATCACCAGCCACACCCAGACAGCAGCGAAGACTCTGCTTCTGAAGAGAGTGATGTTAGCACCCAGGATCTCCCAAGGTCCAGGCCCAGAGCAAGACAGGGACAGCACCAAGAACACGCACCAGACAGCTCCAGGATCCACACAGATGAAGAGGGTGAGGTGGCCTCACAGGGACGATCTGCATCCAGAAGGAGAGGAAGCCACAGCCACCACCGTGTGGTTACAGGTGACATCTCTATAGTCAGCAGTAATATGCAACCTGGCACGGATGTTTATTCATGTGATAATTCAAGGCAGCTGGCGTTCAGCCAAACTCAAAAATATTATTACTATCAGTGAGAATCTTCTTCAACATTAATTACTTTCTATAGTAATGGAAGGGTCTGCATCTAACTTCCTGTCTAGGTACTTTTTAATACTTTATGTTAGTTATTTTTGGGGTAGAATGTGTTCTATTTTGTCTTTTATTTCCCTGGTAGTGGTATGTTTTATTTTCTGTGTCCTGTGAGCTGTATCTGAGAGACCGTGAAATAATGTTTTCGAGATCTCAATTTGTAAAACTTCATAGTTTCTCTTTCTCATACACAGTTTTAAATTTGATGTGGCATTTGAGGTCCATTCCAAGTTAATACCTTAGTCCTTGCCAGTATTTTCAAAGAAGCACAAATATAAAATCAAACTTAGGTATCCCACTGCTTTATGTGCTATCATTTATCTGCTTCTCTGCTTGTATTTTTCTTGTGTTGGGACTCTTTCATTCTCATTCAGCAAAATCGCATTGGGCTTATATAATTATGGAAAATAAATTCTATGAAAATTTCAAATAAAGAAGTTATCATATAAGACTATTTGTGTCCTATCTTTCTTTCCTTATAAATTCAAAAGTTTTTTTGCCATAACTGAATCTTGGTTTTTTTTGAGACGGGGTCTCACGCTATCAACCTAGCTGTTCCTAAACTCTTTTTATAGCCCACGGTGGCCTAGGACTCAAGGCAATCCTCCTGTCTCAGCCTCCAGAGTGCTTGGATTACAGGCGTGCAAAACCACACCTGGCTTATGTAGTGTTGGGGAATCAAACTTGGGTACTTAGCCCTTGCCTAATTGCGTACTATTCAAGTGCTTTGACTGCTGAGTCATTCCTCCAGCCCCAAAAAACCAACCTCTGTAGCCTTTTCTTTTTTTTTGTTTTCTCTTTTCTTTTTCTTTTTCTTTTTCTTTTTTTGAGACAAGGTCTCACTCTCTAGTCCAGGCTGGTCCTGAACTCACTATGTAGCCCAAATGCACAGTCACCAAAGCAAGGTGTTATGGTTTAGACACAGAATGTCACCCAAAAGTCACATGTATTTGGATTCTGTGGAGTACCTAAGGAAACCTGTGCTATAGATCCTGGCCAAAAGGGGCAGATCACTGGGGCATGAACTGAAATTTAAAGATTACTTGGCCCAGAAGGGGTAGGTTACTGTGACAGGCTCTGGTAGACTATATGCCAATTCTTCCCCTCCTAGCTCACTTAGCTTCCCATGTGCCATGCTATGAATAGCTGGGCCTCTGCTGTGTGTTTCCACCACTGTCAGCCACCCATGAATGGTCTGAGACCTTCTAAAACTGAGAGTTAAACTAAATCTTTCCTCCTCTAAATTGTGGATGTCAGGTATAGAGTCATAGCAATGAACAAGTACCTAAGACAGAAAATGATACCAGAAGTGGAGCCATTTCCATGACTTTACCCAACAATTTGACTTAGACACCTTGAGAATCAGTTTGAGAAAAGAGTCTGGAGAGGTTTGAGGATGCTAGCTAGAGAAGCCTTAAAATGCTTAGACAAGTCTGATGGATGATTCTGTCAAGAGCTCCAAAGTCCAGAATTCAAGGCCAGGCTCAAAGGTTTCAGATAGGAAGGACGAATTCATTGGCAATTAATCTAAAAACCATCTGTGCTAAGCTCTGGCAAAAAAGTGTGCAGGCATTCTGCCCATGTCTTAAAACTTTGTCTGAAACTGAGATTAAAGACTACTTAATCTGACGGAGGAAGTCTCAAGGAAGCCCACTGTTCAGGCTGTCGCATAGTACTATCTGCAACTTTTAGCCAGCCCTATGGTGAGAAGCAGGAGAAAATGGCAAAAGAAAAAATGTAAAAAGTTTTCAGTTTTGCCAGACTGAAAGGGACTGCAGATATGGGGCAGAAGAGCACATGGTTGTTAGAGATTAGCATTAAAAAGAAGCCAACTACCTGGAATTTGGTTTATATGAAAGATGCTTTGAGGGTGTTTCAGAAACCAGCAAGACTCCACCTGCCTTTTACCTATTCAACGGTGGAAAGACAAAAGACTTTTCCTGAAAAGAGTACTTCAAAGCATCCTTTAGAGCCACTGAGAGAAGTATTTGCCACAGGTCTACCACCTGGATTTCAGCCATCTAAGTACTTGGAGGCTGCTGTAGCTGAAGGGTAGGATGACCAGACTACTGCTCCAGACGGTGGCAGAACATGGCATTATCTGCGTGTCATCATCTACCTGGCACTGATTTCAAAGGTGTGCTGAATTTAAGAGCTATGGAGTCATGAAGGCTTCCATTCAGATTTCAGAAGAAGACCTTCGAGGACAACCAGTGTGCCACTGGTAGAAGAATACATGAAGTTTGAAGGAGAAGCCCAAGGTGCAGTGGAGACTCAGAAATTTGGAGATGCCAGGAATGTGGATTGTTTGCAGAGGAAGAACATGGTTTATGAGCACAGTCAGCCCAAAAGAGAAGCCATGGAGCTTATAGTTAGAGACAATGGCATAGGTGTGGGACCACTAAACACATTTGGGGTACATATCTCACCCATTACACCCCAGATACCGGACACAAAAGAATTTAATGGAGCTACAGAATTTAACACTTGCCCTATTAAATTTCAATCTTGTTTTGGCTGGATTGCTTTCTAACCAATTCCTCCCTTTTGTAGTGGGAATGTTTACCCTATGTCCTTGGGTGTTGGAAGTGTTTAAGTTTTCTTTGATTTTCACAGGAGCTCACAGCTAAGAGTTTACTTTGAGTCTCACAGAGTTGGACTATTTATCAGTGTTGGAACTGTTAAGTCTTTGGCAACTCTTAGAGAAGGACTAAAAGCATCACGCATAAGGAGGTGGACATGAAATGAACCCTTTGGAGGTCAGGAGCTAAATGCTATAGTTTGGAATTGAAATGACCCCAAAGAGCCTCATGCATTTGGATGTTGTGGAGCACTTATGGAACCATGTGCTGTTACAAGATGGGGCCCAGTTGGGAGCAGATCACTGGGGCTTTACCTAGAAGGGACAGAACGTTGGGGCTTGATATGAAGCAGTGGATAACTGGGAAAGAACATGAAAGAGTATATGCTAGCTCTTACTTTCTCCTTCGTTTGGCTTCCTACCTGGCATGTCTAGACTTCTGCCATATGCTTCCATTATTGCCAGTCACCCATAAATGGACTGAGACCTTCTGAAACTGTGAGCTACCACAAATCTTCCCTCCCTTAAGTGGGTGTTGGATACTGAGTCACAGCGACAAGTATTTAAGACACAATGCTACACAGATAAATACAAATGAGTAAAACTGGATATCACCTAATGAAACTAACAAAGCTCTAGTAATTGACTCTAAAGAAACGGAGATTTATACAATGGTTGATAAAGCTAGCAAACTGAATATAACAGCATATTAAAAGCCTCATATACCATGACCAAATTGGATTTATCCTTGGAATATAAAGTGTTCAACTAAGTGCAAATCAATCATTGTGCTATGCCACATTAATAGAATTAACCATAAAAACTCCCTAATCATCTCAGTGGACACAGAAAAAGCATTTGAAAAAATTCAACATGCATTTATGCTGGGTTACCTTATGGTTGCTGTGACTAAATACCAACATCCACAATTTAACAGAGGAAAGCTTTTCTTAGATCACAGTTTTCAGAAAGTTTCACACACTCTGATTGTTGGGCTGATGTCAACGGTGGTAGTACATACCAGAGAGAGGGGCTGGAGAGCTGCTTACCACATTGAAAAGAGAAGCCAAGTCAAAGCAGGAGCCAAATGAGTCTGGAGACTCAGGCAAGGCTAGAGCTTCCAGAGGAAGAAGTTGTAACAATGTTTCTTCTTCCATCCTTCCCTCTGGCCTGTCATTTCAGTCCCCTCCACCCCATGGGTGGCCCTCTCTCACTTCCTGGCCCACAAGCCAATAACAAACACCTGAAATCTCTGCTGTAGGTAATCCCCAACCTCAACAAATTGACAATCTTTCCAGGTTAAACTTTAAACACCTGCCCCTTCCAGTCAGGCCCTACCTTCCAGTAACACACAGTTCCAAATGCATGAGGCTTTGGAGGGACACTCAAGATCCAAACCACAGCACATGCCCCCACCCGCAAAAAAAATCATACAAGGGAAAAGAAGTATTTACCAGGTATAGAAGGAACTTACCTCAACACAATAAAGACCATATATGAGGGGCTGGTGGAAGAGCACAGCAGCACAAGGCCCTGGGTTTGAGTCCCCAGCACCATAATAACTGGGCATGGTGGCACACACCTGTAATTCAAGCGCTTAGGAGGCTGAGGCAAGAGGATTACCAGGAGCTCAGGACCAACCCGGGCTACAGAGCAAAATACTGTATCAAAAGATATAGATAGACGGACGGACAGACGGAGAGAGAGAGAGAGAGAGAGAGAGAGAGAGAGAGAGAGGAAAGGCTCACACAGCTAGCAGAATCTCCAGTGGAGAAAAACTCAAATCTTTTCCTCTAAGATCTCACCCTCTCTCACAATTTCTATTCAACATAATACTGAAAGTCTTAGGGAAAGCAACTAGCAGAAAATGAAATAAAACACCTCCCAACGGATAATGAAGAAGCTACTGCTTCTTGCAAATGACATACTTTTATTTTAAAAATCTAAAGACTCAACAACAAAAACCATTAGAACTAATAAGTAAATTCGGTAAAGCTACATGATAGAAAATCAGCATGAGAAACTCAATAGCATTTTTCCCATTTTATTAATATGAATGTATGTGATATATAATGCTTACATTGGACTTGGGTATTTTGTGCACACATATATCACTTCAGCATTACACATCCCTCCCCTCTCCCTTTTTTGACCCTCCCACACTTTCTTCCTCCCTCAACTTCCACTATCCTCCTCATTTAGTTCTATGAAGTGACTGCATTCTGGGTTTCTCATATTAGAGAAACCATTTGATATCTAAACTTCTGTGTCTGACTAAGTTCATTGAGCATGATGGTCTCAAGTTATGCCCATTTACCTGTAAAAGCCTCAAAATTACCTGTCTTCATAGATGAGTAGTACTCCATTGTATACATAGACCACAATTTGTGTATCCATTGGTCTGGTGAGGGTATTTTGATGTCTTCCACATCTTAGCTATTGTTAGTTGTGCTGCTATGAACATAGATATACATGTATCTCTGTTATATCACGCCTTTAGCTCTTTTGGGAAGATTCCCAGAAGACATACTGCTAGATGTAAATGGATGTTTTTCAGTCTTTTGAGGAATTTCCATACTGCCCTTCATAGTGGTTGTACCAGTTTCCAATCCTACAACAATGTAAGAGGGTTCCTTTTCCCCCATAGTCTCACCAGCACAGACTGCTGTTCAAGTTCTTGATAGACATCATTCCCTCTGGGGTTAGACGATATGTTAGTAATGTTTTGATTCGCATTTCTCTTTAGCTAAGGATGTTGAACATCTTTTCATGTATTTACTGGCCATTTGAACTTCTTCATCTGAGAATTGTGTATTCATTTATGTTGCCCATTTTTTAATCAGGTCTTTGGATTTGAGGGGTCTATTTTTCTTCAGTTCCTTGTATATTCTAGTTATTAGCCTCCTGTCTGAGGTATAAGTAGCAAAGATTATTTCCCATTCTGTTGGTTCTCTCTTCATTCTGTTGATGATTTTCTTTGCCGTGCAGGAACTTTTTGTCTTGACATAATCCCATTTATTGATTCTAGAAGCTGTCTTATTTAAAAAGTCCTTGCCTATACCTAGATTCTTTAGATTTTTACCTATTTTGTACTCCAGAAGGTTCAGTATTTCGGTTTTGATATCTAGGTCTATGATCCACTTTGATTTGATTTTGATGCATACTGACGGATGTGTGTCTAGATTCATTCTTCTCCATGTGGATATACAGTTTTCCCAGCGCCATTTGTTAAAGAGGTTATCTTTTTTCCAATGTATACTTTTGGCTCCTTTATCAAAGATCAGGTAGCTAAGGGTACTTGAGTTTGTCTGCACCCTCAGTTTGTTCCACTGTCAACCTGTCTGTTTTTATGCCAGTACCATATAGTTTTTATGATTGTTGCTTTGTAATATAACTTAATGTCTGGAATTGTGATGCCTCTTGCCTTTGTATTGTTATTCAGGACTGCTGTGGCAATTCTAGATCCCCTTTGGTTCCATCTGAATTTAAGGATTGTTTTTTTTCAAGTTCTGGGGGAAAAAAAGTTGTTAGCATTTTGATAGGGATTGCATTAAATCTGTATATCAGCTTGGAGAGTATAATCATTTTGACTATTAATTCTGCCTATCTAAGAACAGGGGAATAGCATTTTTATACACAAATAATGATCTATCTGAATGCAAGGGTAAGAAAACAATTCCACTTGCTTTAGAAATGAAAAGAATAAAGCACTTAGGAATAAAGTTAAGCAAAGAGGTGAAACACTTCTACACCAAAACTATAATAATTGAAGAAGAAAATCAATGACAGAAAACTTAGATGGGCCTGGTGGCAAAGGCCTATAATCCCAGGATTGTTGGAGACTGAGGCAAGGTAGATCACAAGTTCAAGGCCAGCTTGATCAATTTATTGACTTTGCAAAACCCTATTTCAAAATCACAATTTTAAAAATGGGCTGGGAATGTAGCTGTTATGGTTTGGATCTGGAATGTCCCCCAAAAGCCAAATGCATTTGGGTATTGTGGAGCAGCTACAGAACAATGTTCTTTCAAGAGGTGGAACGCTGGGGGCTTGGCCCAGGGGCTTGGCCCGGAAGGGTATATGCTGGCTCCGCCCTTCCTCAGTCACTCAGCTTCCTGTCTCCTATGCCTGGTACTCTTCCACATATCCTTCTACCAGCACCGGCCACCCATAAGTAGACTGAATCTGTTGCAGCAATGAAAAAGTAACTAAGCAGTTTACTATGAAGACCCTGGGTTGGGTCTCCAGTATCAAAAATAATAAATAAATAAAGACAGAAAAATAAAAGCTGTCCTTTGTTCATGGATTAGAAAACATTGCTAGAATGTCTATACCATCCTAAATGATCTATAGACTCAATGCCATCTCTATCAAAATTCCAACGGTAGCTTCTACTAAAACAGAAAAAAAAAAAAAAAATCCCAAAAGTCATATGAAACCACACAAGAGTCAACACAATCTTGATCAATAATGATTCTGGGGGAATGATACGTCATGTAATTTTAAAATATATTACAAAACTACAAGAAACAGAATAGTGTAATCATAAAAAGATCCATATGTACTAGTAGAATAGAAGAGAGCCCAGAAAAAAAATCATGTGTTTATCAATACATCTTCAACAAAGATGTCAAGAACACACAACAAAGGATAATCTCTTCAATATGTTTCCATACATAGAAAAACAGAATTAGACCTTATTTTATAACATATACCCAAAAACAATCAACTCAACAAGGATTTAAAACTTAAATATAAGACCTGAAACCAAAAATATTAGAATACACAAGGGAAAAGCTTCTGACATTGGTCTGAACTGTGTGAACTATGAGTTTTTGGGGAATGATTCCATGTACAGGCAACAAAAGCAAAAATAAACAATAAAATTATGCTAAACTAAAATTTTTTGCACTTCAAAGGAAATAACCAGCAGTATGAACAGACAACCTACAGAATCTGAATAAATATTTGCAAACATGCACTTGATAAGGAGTTAACATTTAAAATATATACGGAACTCAACAGCAAAAAAATAAAAATAACTTGATTTTAAAATGGGTTAAAGACATTAGATAAATCTCAAAGAAAGACATACAAATGACCAAGAGGCATATGAAAACATGCTCAACATCAGGAAACAACAGGGAAATGCAAATCAATACCATAATGAAATAACACTTTGTACCTGTCAAGCCACTATCAAAAGACAATAAAAATGAGTATTGGTGAGAAAATTATTATATACTATGGAAGAGAATGTAACCTGGTACAGCTATTTTTGAAAAGTCATATGGAGCCTAGGTCTCAAAAAATTAAAACTAGATCCAACAATGTCACTTTTATGCATACATTCAAAGAAATGAAAACAATATGTTGAACAAATATTTGTACTCTCATTCTAACTGCAACATTATTCACAGTAGCCACAATAAGGAAACAACCTAAATATCTGTCAATGGATGAACTGATAAACTAAAAGTTGTGTATAGATATGATATATATTATTCAATATTTAATAATAAGGAATCCTGCTAATTATGACAACATGAATGAATCTAGAAGACATTATGATAAAAGAAATAAGCCAGACACAAAAAAATACTCTACTAACTCACTTAAATGTGGAATTTAAAATAATTAAACATAAGTAGAGAACAGTATGGCATTTGATGTTGGCTGGAGGAAATGGGGAGTTGCTCATCAAAGGGCACAAGTTTCAGTTATACCAGATAAGTAAGTTCTGGAGATCTAATGCATAGCATGCTGACGATAGTTGACAACATTACACTGTATACTTGAAATTTGCTAATAGGATAGGTCATAAGTGTTTTTATAAGAAAAAATAAGGATAAGCAAGGTGATGGATATGTTAATTACTTGATCTGATATAGATCAAGACATTATGTTGCATACCTTAAATATATATGATTATCTTCAGTTACAATCCAATAAAATTTAAATTATCAATCTTCATGAAAAAAAACAGACCGAATGAGTGGTAAAATAAAAAGTAAATAAAGCTAGCTCCATGTTTATCTCACAAATTAGTAGTTATTTATATAAACAGCAAATATTTCCAAAGAGAATTTTAGTAGCGCTTTCTAAAATGCAACTTTATCTTTTTGGCTATTTGTTCGTTTGACTGCTTGCTCATTTACTTTTTGAGGTGGGCACCCCATACATAGTCCAGGCAGCCTTAAACTCATTACATAGCTCAAGGTGACCTCAAACTCTTGGTCTTCCTGCCTCAGCCTCCCACGTGTTGGGATTAGGAACAAGCACCATCACTTCTGCAATTTAACTCATTGATATTCCATACCTTACAAGTACCTGAACTTTTTCATTATTGGAAAAAGAAATAAGAAAAAATGGTGATTAAACTAATATTGGCCAGCCTACAATTTCTCAAGCTGGATTCAGCTAAAACACTTCTTCATTCAGCCAAAAGCTTTGTTAAGGTCTGAGCTAAAATTTCT
The DNA here is from genome assembly GCA_004027205.1 of Ctenodactylus gundi. Classification (NCBI taxonomy): domain Eukaryota; kingdom Metazoa; phylum Chordata; class Mammalia; order Rodentia; family Ctenodactylidae; genus Ctenodactylus; species Ctenodactylus gundi. Next base: position 10,168 of record PVKB01007656.1, read on the forward strand.
GATGCTTTTAGGTATTATAAGTTTATAAACGCTATGGTTACCCAAGGAGTTAAAGCCACAGCTGTGCTGCTCTGACATCTCACAACGTATTCCAATAGTGTTTTATATGTTGATTGCTTATTATGTGCCAAGCATTCTGTTGAGAATTTTTATAGGGATTACTCATTTAATCTTCAAAATAACCTAGGGTAAGTACTGGTGGCGTTTTTTATAAATGAGAAAATTAAAACAATATATTATAGTTCAGTTATAAAATGTCTTCCAAAAGTCTTCTGTTCAGAGGTGAGGCCTGGTCAAAAGGTGCATCTCACTAATGGCATGACCTGAGAGGATGAATTTTAATCCCTGGCTCCTCCTCTAACACATTCTTTCTCTACTTCCTGGCTGCAATGAGTTGAAAAGTTTTTCACCTACCATGCCTTCCACTGTGCCATTTCCACATAGGAGCTAGTCATCCATGAACTGAAACTGTAAGGCTAAATAAACCTCTCCTCCTTTAAATTGTGAGTGCTACGCATTTCGTTTGCCTCAGTGACAAAAGTGACTAACAGATTTTTTGTATCAGAGCAATGAGATCATTGCTGTGACTGCAATGACCATGTGGTTTAGAAGCTTTTATGGTGGTTTGTGGAAGGAGTTTGGAAAGGATTGGAAATGCTGGTTAGAGATGCCCTAGAATACGTTGAGCAAGGATGATGAAAGAACTGGTCAGAACTCAGAACAGAATGCTGACAGGAAAGTAGGCAGTAAAGGCCAGGCTCAGGAGTTTTGGGTTTGGAACAAAGATTCCATTGGCAGTTTGACTACTGGCCGTATGTGATAAACCCTGTTAGAAAATTTGACTTCCTTTTCCCCACATCCTGAGACTCTCTGAGAAACTTGAGACTGAGGGGGAAGACTAATTAATCTGGTAGAGGAAACTTCAAATAGTCCAACATTCAGGCTTTGTTATGTGCATTTCCGGCTGCTTTCAGCCCGACGTAGAAGGAAAAAATGAAACAAAAAGCAGATGTGAACATTTTTATAGTTTCATCAGAAACGAAGTATCCACAAGATTGGGACCATGAAGAATGTGGCTGAGAAAAAGATTAGGCTTAAAAAGAAGCCAAGTGCTTTACATCAAGACAACTGGAAAGATGACCTAAAGGCAACTCATATACCAGCAGGACCCACCCTTCCCAGGCTCAAGGATGCAAAACTGTAAAGCTTTCATTTGAAAGGAGAACTCCGGGCCCCTTTCTCAACAAAGGCCGCCTAAAAAAATGGCCCCTGGGATTTGGTTCACAATGCTCAGCCATCCAGGTACCCAAGGGACTCTGCAGTCATGACCCAAAGGGCCTCGCTACCACTCAAGCTGGTGGCAGACCTTAGCATCATTCACCTTTTTCAGGAATGCAGGATGCAAGAGTTCCGGGGTTATGGAGGCTACCACCCAGATTTCAAAGGCAGGCCAAGTAAGAAAACCCAAGAGGGCAATGCTTGAACTTGTGAGAATGAAGCTGAAAGTGTGGTGGAGATCCCAGGAAGCTGGACATGGCAGGAAATTGGAATCTCTCCTGAGAACAGCAGCCAAAGGCAACAATCACAGCCTACAAAAAAGAGACTATGTGGGTTGCAATTGGCAATGCCATAAGGACTGGTCTACCCAAACCGTTTGAAACTCTCATCTCGTCACAGCCTGCCTCAGGTGCTGAGCACAGTGCTACAGGATGTAATGTTCGCCCCAGTCGGTTTCTATCCTGCTTTGGTCTGATTTCTTTCTTTCCTTCTTTTCTTCCCCTCTAGAATGGAAATGTTTCCCCTGTGCCACTATATGCTGGCAGTATCTAACTTTTTCTAGTTTTTAAAGGAGTTAATAGCTAAGGGTTTGCCTTAGTCTCAGAGGAGACTGGATATGGACTTTTCAGTAATGCTGAACTGTTAAGAATTTAGTGACTCTTAGAAACAGACTAAATGCATTTCACATAATGAGATGGACATGAGCCTTTTTGAGTATCGGGGGCAAATTGTTGATGGAGGTGAAAACGTTCCCCAAAATCTCACGTTCACAGCTGGGGGCTCTCTAAGAAGGAGCAGATCACAGACGGTATGACCGAGAAGGGTGAATTCTTGTCAGGATCTTATCCTTCTCTCTCTCTACTTCCTGGCTGGTTAACACACAGTAACTAAAAGACAAGTTGAAGAAGAGACATAACTACACTGTTCATAATAGAAAAAAACTGAAAACAACCAAACAGCCATCAAAATAGAAAAGGACATAATTTGTAATACGTTCATATAAAGTAATACAACAATGAGAATTACTGGACAACAGCTACATATATAAGTGCAGGAAGAGAAAGAACACAGATATAGAAGTACTATTTGAATCTGCTATATAAAATTGGGTAAAATTAAACTACAATGGTAAAAGAATAATGACTACTCTTTCATGGAATGAGAGTGCCAGGAAAGAGAATTGAGAAAATTTGGGAATAGCAGGTAATTTTCTGCTTCTTAGTGTGGTTGTAGGTTGTAAAGGTGGTTCAGTGGAAGAAAATTCACCAATGTGTACTTTTACTGTATACATAATATATACATGTAACATATATCCCTTCAATAATAAGGTCACTGGGTAAAAAACGGCTAGTGTACATACAGCATGGCAGAAGTGGAACAACATACGCCTCTTCCCTACTTTCTCTATTTCCAAAGGTTAACTTTATTCCTTGGCAAACTTTTCTCTACTATACATTAGCTAGCTAGTCACCTGAGGACTCTGTAATAATGACTTTCTAATTCTGTCTTTAGTCTCACATATTAAAATTAAGGTTTTAATCCCTTGAATGCAAAATCCTCAAGATGCTAGGGCACAAGACAATGAAGGTTAGTTCAGTGAGATCATGATATAATCTTAAGAATGAAAGGGAATACTGTCAGGAAAGCATATGAGAAGAAAAGCAATCTGGAAATTAGGTTTGTGAATCCTGACAACTGAGGGTCTTGATACAAAAGAATAGAATAACCAGAGACTGTAACTAGAACGGAAGGAAGATAAGGCCTCGTGCTGCAGAGTAGCTCCCGGGGCTCAGTGTCTATGAAAGACCGCAGGCCACAAAAACACAATCCTCTCTGCTGAAAAGTTCATATAAGGAGGCTTCCAAGTGCCCAGCAAGTCCCTAACTGTGCCTCTCAAATCAAGTCACACTAATTATTTACAACATGACTTCAGGTAGTATATCACGTTTAATTTGAGGTAAAAAGAACTCAAATTACAATATGATTAAAGTCAAGCAGAGACAAAAAAAAAAGATGGATATTTCTTTTATTTTATGCCCTTAGAGTAGCATGGTCCTTCCCCACCCCTGTCTTATTCTCATTTTCTTCTTTGTGTGTGTGTGTGTGTGTGTGTGTGTGTGTGTGTGTGTGTGTGTGTGTGTGTGTGGCTCCTTTACTGTTTTTTCAGTAAGGTTCTTATTCACAGGGTCTGAAGATACAAAGGGAACCATATAGAAAATGATAATATTTGGAGGTGTTCTAAGTCACAATTTCCCTGAAGTTGTGCTCTATTAAAAAAAAAAAAAAACCATGATGAGCTGTGGCATAGATAAGTGATTAGAGTGTTTACCTACTATGTGCAAGGCCCTAGGTTTGATTCCCCAGGATCAAATAAAAGTTAGCTGGGTATGAGGACATAATCCTGTAATTCCAGCACTGAGGAGGCTGAGTACCTCAGTTACTTATTTATTGCTCAGACACATTACCCAACGTTTGCAATTTAAAGGAGGAAAGATTTATTTTAGCTCACAGTTGCAGAAGTCTCAGTCCACTCTCGTGCAGCTGGCAAAGGCAGGAAGGGTCAGGCAGAGAAGAGATGCTCACCTCATCCCAGGGGAAGAATCAGGGGCCACAGAAGAAGCCGGGGTAGGCATTTATATCCTTCCAGGCCACACACCTGTAATCTAGCTGACCACACGCCTGTCCTCCACCGCACACCTATAATCCACCCTCCTGACCAGGCCTCACCTCTCAGCAGCACGCGGAATTGAGAGATATTCCACACATCTAAATACATGAGGCTTTTGGGGAACATACCAGATCCAAATCATGACTTGGAGGTCAGCCTGGGCTACATAGTGAGTTTAGGACCAGCCTGGAATACAGAACAAGACTTTATCTCAAAAATAAATAAATAAATAATAAGACATGAGAGCTTCCTGTGGTATTTTGAAGTTTAGAAAAAAGATCAAGAAGGACATAGACCACGTTATATATGATAATTATTATTCTTCAAGAGATCTTCAGGAACATACCTCTAAGAAGAAAAGTTATTTAAAAAAGAAAAACACATTCCCACTCTCTTACTAGAAAGACATACAAGTATAGAAGTTCAACCAGTTAAGATAACAAATATTAGAATAGCAATTAATTGTAATTGATAATTATATAATAATTATAGCTATAATTTCCAATATATAAAATGTTAGGCAATGAGTTATTGACATAATTATCCTACTTAACATTTCAGTAGCTCCTTAAGAGACATTATTATCCTCACTTTAAAAATAAAGAAACTGACTGAGAGAAGCTAAGCAACTTGTCAGAAGCCAATACCAGCAAATGGAGGGGCCAGATGTCAAACTGAGGAAGGTTAAACTTTAAAACCTTTGTAGCTGACTGCTCTGGGCTGGCTTATAGCCTGATCGCCTTAAGATGGGTACCAGTATAAGGACAATTATGCTACTTAAGTCAACCCCATCAAATAAACTTACCTCAACATTTTTAAAATAAGAATTGTGTAATAAAACTTAAAATGTTAGTTAAAACATACCCACAGTACAGAGGAATTCAGTGCTGCGGTTTGAATGACAGCAGAGATAAATCCCTGAAAACCTGCAAGAAACTGTGAAAGCAAGTCACAATTTAGGGGTGTTGACAAAAGAATTAAAACACTGATAGCAAGCCTAAGTAAGTCTTAAGGTCAGTGCCGACTGATCAAGGAGTCTACAGTTTCAACACAGAAGTATAGCACTGGCTACATAAAGTTATACTTAAAGGACTTCTGGAACTGACCCAGAAATGATTCTGATTATATACAGAATTATAGCTCGGGATACTTTTTAGCACTATTGTTAGTATCTCCTACTTCTTGAATATCCCAGGCTATACACAGGCAGGAATTACAAATACTATGCTAGTGGGTTTGGCAGTGTAGCTAAGTGGTTAATCATTTGCCTAGTAAGTGTAAGGCTCTGGGTTTGATTCCCCAGCACCATACAAGATGGGTGTGGTGGTGTATACCTGTAATCCCAACACTTTGGAGGCTGAGGCAAAAGGACTGCTGTGAGCTTTTGTGATTTGAAATGCCAGCTACAGTTAAGTTCAGGACCAGCTCTGGACTATAGAGCAAGACCCTGTCTCAGGAAAAAAAAAAAAAATCTATGCTGATGTTATCATTAACTCTAAATAGTAATTTATCTTTTAAAAATCCATTGGCCACTCAATCTGTTTCAGGCCCTCAGGCCAATGACGTTCAGACTTCCCAGGTGGCTAGCCTTACTAAACAGGTTATTTTTCATACCAGTAGAGCTGCAACTTTAATCGCACGCTCGGTCTTCATACTGTGTCATCTGATGTCTGCCCACTTCCCACCCTTCCACGAGCATATGACATAACCAGCTTCCCTCCTAAACTATAAATAATAGTGTATCCAGTAGTTCCTAGTTCAGGCACGCTTTTTCTTAAGTGACAAAATTCTGGGAACTCTGCATCTTGGATTCCTAAGTATGATTCTTCCCCGTAGCTGCCGTCATCATGATATCTGTGGTTGTTTTCTGTTTGACATCCACACTGAGTATGATTCAAATTGTCTACACCCTCTTTCAAAGCAGCAACCAGTATCAACCACAACATTCTCAGGTAAAGCTTTACTAATGTAGAATTTAAAAAAAAAAAAAAAAGGAATGCTACTTCCTTTGTCTAGATACTGCACTTTTAGAAATGTAGTAAAAAAATTACGTGGACTTTTTTAGAAATTACATAACATGGCTGGCTCATTTTAACCTATTCTCTCTCTCTCTCTCTCTCTCTCTCTCTCTCTCTCTCTCCCTCTCTCTCTCTCTCTTTCTCACTACCAGGATGAATGAATGTTTTTCCATCTTGTGCTTACACTGCTATCTAATTCCCAAGCTAGCATTTTAGTATCTGTCACTTTTAAAAACTGTTTCATTTTCCCACCTTTTCATTCCAGCCTATAAAATCTCCATTCATCTTCATACTTAATACAACATATCTGCCACCTATTCACACTGTTGTTCAAGTTTCTGTTTAAAAAGACTTATACACAATCCAGGAGATAATCTCTCATTATTATAGTTAACAACCTCACAAGCTGCTAGTATCCTATGAAATGATGAAATCTGGAAATCTGTGCATAAATTTCCAGCAAGGTGGATAGACTCACTAAGTGGGAAAAGCCTCTGACAAAAATAAAAGAATAGGAAAATAAGGAGAAGTAAAATGTTAGAGAATCTAATGCTGACAAGAAATTCAAGCTACAATGCATGTTCACCTGCTTACTCAATGCTTCAGAGACCACTTACCACACACCAGCATTTCCCATACTGAGTTCCTTAACTAATAATGAATGCTCTTCCGAAGAAGAGTTCTATAGTTAAAAACATCTATGAAACCCCTGGATGGACACGGGGTTTTGAGTACCATGGAGCTGCTCAGTCAAAGCCTTCAACAGGCTAACATACATGTGGCCCCCAGAAGATGCCAGTGTATGCTTTCCCTGTAAGTCCTAAACCGTCACAAAGTATTTCTCATAAAATATCTATTAACCATTGATATGGAGGTAGAGCTTTTACAGATGGATATGGAAGGCTAGTAGACACATGAGTAAATATTTATAATGTACCAAAAGCTATAGGAGAAGCTCACATAGATAAAAGCGATGACACTAGCAGGAATGACCTAAACCCCAGAAAGTACAGAGGCTGTTATAAAGGAGCTAATACTCCTGCCAGATTTTACGGGCTTGAAGTGACGGTGACACCTAAGCACCCACATGAAGAGACTAAAGGTTATACAGGGAATTACACAGTCTGAGAATAGGAAGTCCAGGGTTGAGAAAGTCCTTTAGAGAAAGCAGCACCACTGCAGGAATAAACACGGTGTCTCAGGAATCACCAAGTCAGAATATGCAGCACATGTCTAATACTCCAGGTTAGTAACAATAAAAAGAAAAGAGCACCTTATCAAACAAATTGGGATGACAAGCTAAATACGTCTACCTCTAGTATTTTCTTTTCTCCCATTCACCATACTATCTTAAAAAAATACCAATCGAGGCTTTATCATCTCATTGGTAGAGTACTTTCATAGTCAGAAATGAATTTGACAGTAATAGGCCAGGTGGGGTTAAATCCTCGCTCGGTGCTCTTCCGTGAACTCTTCCACGAACTTCTGTGGACTCTGTGCCTGGATTCCAGATCCCTGACAGCGTACATGGCACCGTTCTCAGTTCAAGGGGCATTGTTCTTAAGCAAACAGACACTAAGCATTTATTAGGGTACTAGGAGAGATACAAAAAGTATAAAGGAAAACAGATATCCATAAAGTCCTTGTAATTTCACAAAAGACTCTTCTGTAAAGTTTTTATTAGGATTAATATCAGCTTCAGTCTAAAATTTGATAATACAGGCAGAAATAAGCAGGGAAAGTTGGGAAATAAAAAAGAGAAAGAAAAGTGGAGATGCGGGGAGATCCTACAGTATCAGATCATTTCACAAAGGGTGACTGCGCCTTGCTCCTAAGCCTGGGCCTTCAGCTGCTCTGGAAAGGCCACTCTCCTGACCTTCAGCATCCTGCCAGTCCATGTCCTACTGGTAACTTCAGTGAACTGGGTAAGAGAGAATCCACCCAACTATTACTATTTAGTGCTCAACTGGGGTAGAAATCTAAGGATATACTCTAAGTTACTACACTACTGGATGCCTACAGCTATTTTTCTTTCCTTTATGTTCCCTGTAACCATCACATTCTCTACAGAGCAGGAAAATTATGATAGTCTGGCTCTACAAAGCAGAAATATAGGCCCAATACAAGACAACATAGTCACAGTCAACCATAAAAGAGCTCAGGACATTCACGGTCTTCTCACAGACACCCATCATCCCCTATGCAGTCCCCTACGCAGTTTAAATTCAGTATAAAGAAACAACAAAAATCGGATTTTATTCAGTTCAGTGACAAAGGACAATCAGGAGACTACAGTAGGCAATCATGCTCCTCCCATAATCAAGCTGCACATGAGCATGAGCAGTCAAGATTCAGGGAAAAAATGGTCTAGCCATGAACAGCCAACTGACTCATCAAAGACTGATACCTACCCACCGGCAATCAACAATGAACAATCTGCATGCATAGGGAAAGAAATAAATTCAACTGGAGACAATAAAGGGGCAGCATAAGATCTTCAAGGTTAACTCAGAGACAACCATGACCAAAACATTCTGCATTCACTACAAACAAATATCAAGGACTCAATTATATTTAGTACAGTGATGATAAAATACAATCTGAGAAGACAGACAGAATCAACCTATGAACTGTCAGTGTGGATTAAGCAGCTGAATTCTAGCATAAAAGAAGTACAAAGATCCAGTTATAGAAACTTAAGAGATAGCTCTACGTACTCTAAATTCTAGGTCTTTTTGAGCCAGATATTCCGATAAGATCCAACAACGAAGAAAGCTATGAACAGACAAAAGAAAGCTCTGAGCAACCAGAGTTGTCTCACAGTCCAATGTATATTCTTGGACAGTCTGAGTCTAGTCATGGAGAAACTGCATCCAGTAAAAAAGGAAAACATGGATCCACTCATGACCATGACAGATGCTGGGAGTCTGCTTCTAGGTAATCATCATCATGTATGAAAACAACATGAATAGACAAGGATTCAGTTAATAGACAGATAAGAACAGTGAGGAGACTCAGATGGAGAATCAGCATTAATCCATGAAAAGCTTGAATCTAGCAGAAAAGAGAGACAGAGCTATCCAGAGTAGGATGATAGTAGTGATCATTCAGATCCACAGTATGTTACCAATACAGGAAATAAAAAGGCATCCGGGTACAATCAATCTAGTGATACTGAAGGACAAACAGCAGAGTGAGATGGACTGTCAGCTCTCACCCACAGTCTGAGGATGGTCATAACCAACAAAGAATCAGCATAAGAGGAAGACAGGACTCTAGCCATGGAGGTACAGAAGATATTTCTAGACATTCAGAATGTCAACATGACCAAACAACAGCTCATCGATATTCTGGATCTGCCCCATTGGAATCTGGGATCAGAATAAGAGGCAAATATGTATCTCATTAAGAACAAAGAGATAACTCTAGATGGTCCAAATATGCTCACAGACAACCTGTACCTACAAGGTCTAGATCAGATATACACGGTTAATGGGAATTAAGTGATAATAGTGACGGTGACACACATTAAAAGACTAATATAAAAGTCAGCATCAGTCTATGGACAATCTGTATATAAGTATGGGCAGCTGAGATGGTGAGAAAACACTGCTAGACATTCACTTTTATGAAACACAGGCACACACTGAAAAGCAATCTGACCCTACCCAGGGGCAGCCAAGATCCAACACCAACAACACACAACTTAGCCATGGGTAAACAAGAAACAGATTTGAATACTCAGGCTACTCATATACAATCATTTACACCATCTAAGTCTAGGATAAGTTGACAAGAAGGATACAGTTACAGCCAGTCCAGTGACAGCGAAGGACAATGAGAAGACAGAGAAATGATCATTTGTCAAAAGGTAAGTCAGGGTAAGGCCATGGGGAGTCTGGTCTAGCAAAAGAGGTGACTCCAACCGTGGTAAATCAGGCAACAGTTCAGAGTTCTATCAAAGGCAAACACCTACTCATAGGCAAACTGGGTCTACCCATAGAGAATTTGGGCCTAATACAAGAAAAAGACACTAATTTGTTTGTAGATAATATAGGTCATCTCATAGACCAACGGTCTCCAACCTTTTCGACCAGGTTTAGTTGAAGACCATTCTCCCAAAGATGAGGGGAGGTGGAGTACTTGCTATGCAGCAGGTTACTAGAGGATAGCTTTGAAATGGTGAGCGACAGCAGGAGGGGGGCTGGGAGCCAAGCTCTGCCTCTTATCAGATCAGGCTAGGGACCAGACTGGGTCCCGGGTCTTGGAGACCCATGTTGTAGGCAATCATCTATACAGACTGAATCCATGAAAAGAAAACGTCAGTGACCCGGTATAAGTGAAGCCAGTGAAAGTGAGGGATAAATAGAGAACTAGAGAGTCAGAAGTAACCCAAGAATGAATGAATTTGGGTTAATAAAACAGTATAAATCTACTTGTGGCTAGTCTATAAGAAGATTCAGACACACAGGATCTCATTAAGGTCAGAAAGGCACTAACAATCTGAGTCTGCCTATGGACCCTCAGAATGCAGTAAAGAGAAAACCAAAGACCCTCCCATGAGGATCTGTCTCTGACTCCCTGATATTTCATCTACTTTTTAACCCTTTGCAATATAATTTTAACAACCTTTCAGGCTTTCTTTGAGGGTTCCTCTTCTCAAGACCGCACTTAAATGTCTCTTCTCAAAAACTCTACCCTTAGTTCTCTGCCTGTTTCGGTAAGTTTCCAGTTTTACCATTTATGCAGCAGTGTAACAACAGGAAAGAAGTGAAATAGATTGTTCATAAGTTTTCACTAGGAATTTTTATGCATTTTGGTTGTATGAAACCAAACCCTCAGAATCTGTGGCTATAACTCAAGGTATTATAATCAGTCATCGTGATCCGGTAATACTGTAAAGACTAATACACCTCCATAACATTCACATGTAATACAAAATTTGGCAAAAAAAAAATCTCAAAACATGAGTTTTCATGTTTGGTGTTCTTAATTGATCCCCAAACAACAAAATTTTAATATTATTAAAATTTAAACTTACATCACATCCATAGGCCCACTAAGAACAGCTGAATATATACACTATCTTTAAATCATGAGTATCAATATTCCTTGTGTGAGTATGTATGTGTGTGTGTACATGTGCATATATCTCTATTTTTTCACAGTTTTCTCATTAATAGAGTCTAAGCTATAAAGAAGCATCACAAACAACACAGGAGAGATGAAGGGAAAAGTCAGAAAAGCCAAGAAGGAAGGAACGTTCTACAAAATTTCCCTAAGACCCAGTAGATGGTGCTATAGGCCCAACACTACCCTCCAGACAGGCAGGAAGGACTGTACAAGTATGGTATCCTTGCCAGTTTGGGGGATGAATTTTTATGTGAAAAATTCCATTCCTCAAGAAAAATCTTCACAACCTTGCCTATTCTAAGACATGAATAACACAGTCCCTTAGCTGTTCATAAGAAAAAGCAGACTGAGTTTAAATTTTGTCTTCTCCACTTAACTCATCTGAAACAAAGTTACACATCTTTCAGAGCACAATTTCATCTCTTCTACCAACACACAAAGAGAAGCACCTGGCATATACTGTAATAAATTCTGTATCCTGAAGCCAACTATCCTCACAGGGAAAGAAAAAAAACACTAAACTTACGATAAGAGAATCTTCACGCCATATTCATCTCTTAGTGCGGAGCACATACATCAGTAAAAATCATTAAACTCAGTTTCAGAAGGAACTTCTGTGATAATCCAGTCAACCCTGACATTAATAATGATTATAATATGGAAAGCAGAGGCCAAACCCATATATATATATATATCTTGTTTTCCTGACACAAACCAGAAAATAATGTTCAACAAAATTATTTCTGAGAGTATTCAGAAAACAAATCACTGAAAGAATTGTGTTTTAAAATACTGAAATATTGTTCACATGATACACAAAAGTCCCCATATGTATTATTCAATTATTTCAGGAAAAGGTCATTGCACTTTCAGTCAATGAAAATGTTAAAAACGCCTTCCTTCCGTTAAGCCAAAAGTGGCACCCTTTCATGAGCACTCAAAAATACCTTGCTCTGCTCCCTTCCCCTACCATCCAACACACGCTGAAATTCTCAGATAGATGTAAGCACTTTTCCCTCTCACAAGCCTTAAGTGATTCTGACACCCGATATTTGCCAGCCCTTTCTTCCGGATGAGGCTCTTCTCGCCTTGACAATCTTTCTGACAAGCAAATAAAGGATCAGTTAAGTAGTACATTATGGCCTACAGGCCATATTGAATGTATCACCTATGTTTGGACAACCCACAAGTTAAGAATGTTTTCTAACCCTCTAAAATGAAAAAAAAATGATGTGACATTATGTGAAATTCGAAAATCAGCATCTGTGAATAAGTTCTATTGAAGCCCAGCCATGTTCATTTGTTTATATATCTTCTATCATTTCCTTCATGCTACAACAGCAGAGTTAAGTAGCTTCAACAAAGATCGTCTGGCCCACACATCCATCATATTAATTATCTATTCCTCTACAAAAAGAATCGGTTGGCCCCTAGTTTAGGACAACACTGGTCTCAAGAGTATGTTCATCCAGAATTGTCTTCGCCTATAACCCTTTTCTCTCTGAGTCAACAAAAGGCTCCTGCAGAAGATCAAGTCTTCACTCAGCAAATTCCGCATTCTCTTCTCTCACATAGTCTCAGTGACTATTTTTAGAAGGTCACCGCCCTAATGAGGAACAACAACTTGGCCCAAACCAGGTATTCAGAGGGGACATGACTACAGAATGAATATATTGACTCCACAGAACCCTGGGTAGTTCTCAGAAGAAATCACATCCTCCAGTGATGATTGAATGTAGAATCATGTAATTACCATTTGCCAATAGTTGCTGCTGTCCTTCATAAAAGTTGACAATCATATTATCCAAGTGTTAAGTCTATGTAACTTTACAAAGCTTCGGTGTAATTTGTGTTATATGTTCACATGGATAGAACAGAGCAAAATCCTTAGGCACAAACAAGAGGTAATTGGTGATTTCCAGTGTTAAGACTCAGTTTATATTCAGGTAAAACCATGCCTCTTCTGAGGTGAAGACGGCAAGAGAGCAGGCAGACTCTAATCCTACTGTCAAAAGTAGAAATTGGTCAACAGAGAGAATTGTAGTCATGCCCTGTGCTCCTCTTTCAACTCAAATCAAACTGATATTTATTAGAGGCCTTTATGTGCCAAGTAATATATCATGTCTCTAAGTGGCACGGGGATAAATAATGCCCATTCCCTATCTCAAGGAGCTCAAAGATTAAGAATTATATAAACACATAGGAGTAGGGGATAGGGGAGAGTATGTGTGTAAATAATTAACCAGGTGAGCACAGTGGCACAGGCCTGTAATCCCATCAGGCAGGAAGGTCACAAGTTCAAGACCAAACTGGGCAGCTTAGTAACCTGGTGAGACCCTGTCTCAAAATTAAAACTAAAAATACTGGTTAACTAAGTGAGGGAGAAAAGCCACCAACCAAGATGAAGGCCCCGGGCTTGGTTCTCAGCACAACAACCACAACAATAAAAGAATAATTACTCAAATAATCAACACTTAACCAAAGGATTAATAGTAGCTATATCTGTCTAGTAAGTTTGCAGGTATTTTTATTTTCTTTTATTCACCTCAATATTTTCTAATTTTAATAGTAAATAATAAAACATTTAAAGATAAAATACAGTGATTAGTTTGAGTTTAAAATTATGAACTAAGAAGCCGATTATAACTCTCTCTTGAGCAATTTGAGAAAGACTTCCACGGGAAGGATAAAACAGATTCTAGAGTTAATAGGAGGCGCCAGGCAGGTAATGAGGAAAGGCATTCCAAGAGGGAAAACGAACAAGTAAAGTAGCATGGCACATTCTAAAAGGTCGAAATAGTTAATTACACGTAGAACCTGAAAGAAAATACGTAGAGAAAAAAAATGTAGCTGAAGAACAGCCACAGCTCAGCTTACAAGGGACCCTGGCTACTGTGCTTTTCTTCCAAAGGTTACGCAGGGGCTGAAACTAAAGCTACGTTGGCCAATGGTCTCTAAGCTCACTGCGTTAGGTAATGAGATGAAAGGGCCAGCCTTTCCAAGAGTAATAATGAAATCATGGATGACACTGGATAGAATTTTGTGTATGAAGTTTTATCATAGACAGGAAGATTCAGACGAGATGATTCCAAGGCTGCTTTTGAACATTAAATTCCACGATTCTTTGACTTTTGGGCCATGATGTCCCACACACACTCTGTTCAACCTCTAATGAAATCCACATGATTTGTTATCAGTGCCTGCGCTACATAGTTGGGTGAATACACATGGGCCTTTCTGCAAAGTGTCCTGAGACTGGCAGGTGGAGCTGATGCTAGCCCAGATTTAGGAACTGCTATTGCAGACACAGGTGGATATGTAAGGAAGTGAGAACGTAAACATCTGGGAGGTGGAGACGGGGAAGATGCTGGACTTGTTTAGGAGTGAGTTAGGACATCATAAAGAGAGCAGCTCCTCCCTAAGATGGACCATTATCCCCTTTATAAAAAGGTCACTAATCCCAGCAGCAGCACCCTGCAAGCTGCTTCAGTCTCCCTCCTGCTGTTCCTCTGGTGAACTAGGTAAGTGAGCAAGAAGAGTTCAGTTTGATTCATGGGTATTTAGGACTATAAATTATGAAAGTCCAGGATGTCCACTAAAGCAAACAGGCACTGGACAGTAGCTTTCTATTTATTAGTGTACTTTGGGGACCGTGGTGTAAGCTCAACTTCAGTAAAAAAAAAAAAAAAAAATGATGCAATGCCTAAACTATACACAGGGTTTCCTTTTTTTGGAGTTTTTCCTTATGATCAGGGAAGTTAGTTACCCACTAGGCAGAGTCTTCTCTCACTATCGAGGCTTTTCTCTCTGTTGAATAACTAGTAAGGCCCGAAGGACAGTCACTATGTGGAAAATGCAAACAGGAGCTAAATCTAAGAGCAGCTGCCCCCATATTCATGTCACCTGGGCCTGTGGTTGGCCTTGCCTGCTTCGCCTACCTTCCCTAACCTAGAAGTCTTGAGGGTCCAGTTTAGCCACCGGTGCTTCTCAGGTGAAGGCAGCACACCATTAGTGTGATGTCCAGCCCTAGAAAGGGACGGAGAAAGGGACCTACTAGCATGGAGGATTTCTACAGCTCCTCGACCACAGCGGTACCCCTGGTGAAGGAGACGGGAGGCCAAATGGGAACAAGGCACATGGATCCTGTGTTCTAATTTCACTACTGTCTTGCAACATGGCTTCAACAAGTCCTTCAACCCTAGTTTATCACAACAGGATGAAATTAATCATGGCTGACCATTATTACAAATGTTTTTGAGCTTATTTATGTGTTGAAACAAGAAAAAGGGATAAAGAGGTGGATCTCTGTTTTTCCTCCTGTAGGTTAACTTAAATTTGTAAAAAGATGCCCGAACTCCTCCAAGGTATTGTCACTGTCATCAACATGTTTTACCACTACGCCACCCAGCACGGGGAGTGTGACATGCTAAGCAAAGCAGAACTAAAAGAACTTCTGGAGAAAGAGTTTCACCAAATTCTAAAGGTAAGAACTCCGTGTCAGGACCGAATTCTGAAATCTCTTCTTTACTCCTTCATTTTTGTCATACAGGACTCTCTCTGTTTAAAAATGGAGGCTTGAAATTCCATTAAGAGTTGATCCATAGGGCTTTCAAACCATGACGAAGTAAGTGATTCTCCCAAATACCAGATAAAGATCTATAGATTTATTGTTGTTGTTGTCATCGTTGTTGCTGTTGCTGCTGTTGTTTTGAGACAGTGTCTCTCTCTACAGCCCAAGCTGGTCTTGGACTCAGCGGTCCTCCTGCCTCAGCCTCTCAAACGCTGGGATTATAGGCATGAACCACCATGCCCAGCTTTAAATGGTCCTGGGGGATTGAACCCAGGGCCTTGTGCTTGCTAGGCAAGTGCTTTAACCATTATGCCATTCCTCCAGCCCAGCAAAAAAAAACAAAAATCTATCGATTTAAAACTGACATATTTATAGGAGCAACTCCGAAAGTCCTCAAAAAAGTAAAAAGTGGGTAAAAACACATCCTCATTTATTTCTTTGTCTTTCTTCAGTCCAGAATGTCTATACAACTACCTATTTCTGAGATTCTGGTATGATAAAGCCTCTAAGGTCAGTAAATTGGCACTTATCCCTAAACCACAGAAGTGATCACCACCTTAAAACTGTCAGCTCTAGAAATAAATATTTAGAAACTTAAATCTAGCTCTTGAGCTTCAATTTCTTAGACTCAACTGTCTACTAAAGATTGTTACTTGGATTTCTACAGATACTTTAAGTATGTCAGACGTACCCTTACTATCCTTCCCTCTAAACTTGTTTTTTCTCCTTTTTGCTCAAAGTAGACACTTGGCATTCTAGACCTCCTCGCTCTCAGCAGCCACCGCCTCCTTCCTGCCTTCACCTGCCTCATCGGCAGCCCATTGCTCGCCACCATGACTGCTGGTCCCCTCACTCAGGCCATGTCCCACTTCAGTCTCAGCATTAAATGCTCAAAATGCCTTGGTAGCTCCCAGCTGCTCTTACTGCGAAGTCCAAATTGTTTCACATGATTTAGAAGTTAAGATCTAGTCCCTATTGTTTTTCTATTTACACCTCCTAATCTTCAGATTCTAAATCTAACAATACAGAACTTCTCTCACCTTTAGCAATTTGTTCATATCATTCCCTTGGGCTGAAACAACCTTTTGCCCCCGCTCCTTTCCCTCTACTCCATTATTCAAAGGTTACATTCTGTCATTAACCTTTCCTGGACCTTCATAGTTCCCCTCCAACATGGTCAGAGAAACAGTACCATAATAATTGTGATTTTAAGTCTGTATATCTGCCACATTAAGCTTCAAGTTACATTTTGTCAGAGTCATACTTGTTGATTGGCTTATCCCCTCATTTAACACAATTGCTAGGCAGATAATGGGTCCACAATAAATTTCTGCTGAATGAGTGAAACGATTAATTTAACTGAATAAATGGTAGATGTAATTAAAGCAGATGTCCAAATTATTATTTATAAATTAGCTAGTCATTCCTAGTTGACCATTCTTAACCAAAAACAGTTTCCTTCCTCCCTTTCACCTTCAAGTTATATCCTCCTCTCACTATTGCTCACTGCGTACACTCATTGTACATTTCTTTCTTTCCGCTCCAGAGAGGGCAATACAGCCAAGAGAACTAAGCTTCATTTAAATATGCCAAGCATCACATTTGTACAGCTTTCTTCAGATTGGATAATTAGGTATGTAATCCATACTGAGTTGCCTTTGTACTTTATTCCTACACAGAACCCAGATGATCCAGACACAGTAGATATCATTATGCAAAGTCTGGATAGAGACCATAACAACAAAGTGGATTTCATAGAGTATCTTCTGATGATATTCAAGCTAACTCAGGCTTGTAATAAAATCATTGGCAAAGACTACTGCCAAGCTTCAGGGTCAAAGCGGAAAGATCGCAGTCACCAGCACCAAGAGGAACAGAGTGAAACAGAAGAAGAAAAAGGACAAGAACATACTTCTAGTTATTCAAGTTCAAGCACTGGAGAGAGTGACTCCTACTCCAGAAGCTCCAGGGGAAGCATTAAACATAGACACAGGTCCACTTCCAGAAAACTGAGGCATCAAGGAGACTTACCTAGCTCTGAACACAGACGAAGCTCTGGGGAAAGGAGAGATTCGCGCTCAGGCCTCTTCAAAGATAGTGAGAAAAACAAGCATGAATCTCATCAGCAAGAAGGTTCTGATTCAGATGCTTCCTTACAGAATAAACGATATAGTCAAGGAAGACATGGCTCCAGCTCAAGTGGTCTGTCAGGAAGTTGGAAAAAACAAAAAGATATATCAGGCAAGTCCTCAAGTTTTGAACAATATGGATCTGATTTGGATCAGTCATCACACTATGGAAAACATGGCTCCAGCTCCAGTCATTCTTCTAATCAGAGGCAACCTAATTCCAGCTCACGTAGTCAATCAAGATACAGTTACCACGAGACCAGATCTGGAGAGCCTTCTAGCCATGGTCAATATGATTCTCGCTCCAGTCATTCTTCTAAGCAAAAATACCATGAATCCAATTCAGGTGGTCATTCAGGGAATTTCGAGAGACAAAATCATAGCTCTGGATCAGGCCAATACTCTAATTATGGAAAATATGGGTCTGGCTCTAACCAATCTTCTAGTCAGAAATACCATGAGTCCACTTCAGGACGTTATGCACAGTATGAGTCAGGGTCAGGTCAGTCCTCAAATTTTGGACAACAAGGCTCTTCGTCTGGTCAGTCTTCAAGCTTAGGCCAACGTGAATTTGGATCAGGCCAATCTAGACACCATCAAAACAGGTCTGTCTTAGGTCGTTCATCTAGCTATGGCCAACACAGCCCAGGCTCAGAACAATCTTCAAGATATGGACAATATGGATCTGAAACAGGCCAGTATTCTAGCCACAGGCAGCATGGGTCAGGCTCAGGACAATCTTCTGGCTTTGATCAACAAGAATCTGGATCAAGTCAGTCTTTTGGCTATGGGCAAAAGAGGCCTGCCTCAGGAGAGTCTTCAGGCTTTAGTCAGGATGAATCCAGTTTAGGTCAGTCCTCTACTTACAAACATGGCTCTTCATCAAGAGAGACATCAAGCTGTGGCCAGCACGGATCAGGTCAGTCTTCCAGCTATGAACAGCATGAGTCTAGGTCAAATCAGCCTTTGAGCTATGGTCAACACAGATCTGGATCAAGCCAGTCTTCCAGTCACAGGCATTACAGGTCTGGTTCAAGTCCATCTCCTAGTGGTGGTGAATATGGTCAACAAAGGTCTGGATCAAGCCAGTCTTCTAGCCACAGGCAATATAGGTCTAGTTCAAATCAGTCTTCTAGCAGTGGTGGATATGGCCAACACAGATCTAGATCAAGTCAGTCTTCTAGCCACAGGCATTATAGGTCTGGTTCAAATCAGTCTCCTAGCAGTGGTGGATGTGGCCAACACAAGCCAAGATCAAGCCAATATTCTGGCCATACACAATATAGGTCTGGTTCAAATCAATCTTCTAGCAGTGGTGGATATGGCCAACATAGATGTAGATCAAGCCAGTCTTCTAGCCATAGGCAACATAGGTCTAGTTCATCTTGTAGCAGTGGTAGATATAGGTCAGGCTCAGGTCAGTCTTCTAGCCGTAGTCAGCATGGGTCTGGATCTGGTCAGTCCTCAAGGAACAGCCAAAACAGGTCTGGATCAAGTCAATCTGGTGGGTTTGGTCAACACAGGTCTGGCTCAGCTCAGTCTTCTGGATTTGGACAACATGGGTCTGGCTCACATCAGTCTTCTGGATTTGGTCAACATGGGTCTGGATCTAGTCAGTCTTCCGGATTTGGTCAACAAGGGTCAGGCTCGGGTCAGTCATCTGGTTTTAGTCAACATGAGTCTGGCTCGGGTCAGTCCTCTGGCTTTGGTCAACGGGGATCTGGCTCTAGTCAGTCTTCTGGATTTGGTCAACATGGGTCAGGCTCAGGTCAGTCATCTCGTTTTGGTCAACATGGGTCTGGCTTAGGACAATCTTCTAGCAGTAGACAACATGGCTCATCATCAGGACAGTCATCAAGCTATGGTCAACAGGGCTCCAGCTTAGGCCAGTCTTCCAGCTATGGTCAACATAGGTCTCAATCATACCAGTCTTCTAACCATAGGCAGCATGAGTCAGGTTCAAGAGAGTCATCTGGTTTTGGTCAATGTGGATCTGGTTCAGGAGAGCATTCTGGGTTTAGTCAGCACGGATCAGGCC
>PVKB01007657.1:0-29971 GCA_004027205.1 Ctenodactylus gundi
CTCAGACTGATCCTGAACTGACTGTGGGGCCCAAGCTGACCTTGAACTTAAGGCAATCCTCATGCCTCAGCCTTCCGAGCACTTGACTTGCAGCCGCTCTGTTTGTTGTTGAGTTATTTTTACATGTAGTCAGCCTGTAGCATGCCTTGGACTCTACAGATTACAGACGTGTGCCACCATGGCCAGCTTATGTGGTGCTGAGGATCAGACCCATGGCCCTGAGCTTGCAAGTCAAGCACTTTGACTGTTGTGCCATTCCTCCAACCCTCCCCTTTCTTTCTTTCTTTCTTTCTTTCCTTCTTTCTTTCTTTCTTTTCTTCCTTCCTTCCTTCCTTCCTTCCTTCCCTCTTTCTTTCCTTCTTTCTATTTTTAGATAGAATCTTGCTAAGGGGTAACCTGCAAAGGCTGGGCTCAAACTTGTGATGATCCTGCTTCAACCTCCCAAAGTGCTGAGTTTATAATCATGCACAGCCATGTCTAGCTCCTTACCGTTTCTTAATGTTAAACTATTTTAGATGTGAAAGCATTTTACTTTGGGGCATGAATCCTACTAATCAGGTTAGGAGGTAGGTGCCACCTTTTTCCCATTCCTAACATACTCTTTATTGATATGACTGTTTCTTCCCCTTTGAAACTGCACGTTTTTGAAAGGCTTATCTTGTGGTAGAATTGGGCTTATTTATTGGTCAGCAGAGGAAGTCTCAATGCTGGAAATGAAGACAAGGCAGCCGCTCTGTTTGTTGTTGAGTTACTTTCACATGTCGTCTGCCTGCGGCACGCCGTGGACTCTACTCCGATTCATGAACTCTTTATTTATTTTTAAAAGCCAGTCAAATTGAACAGTGGGGCTTGTATACCAAATCATAAATTTAAAGAGGGAAAGAGACAAAGGTAGACACCATTCTCTTTCCCCACTGTTGAAAGTGATTTGCAATTTTCTCTATGAGAAGAGGATTCTATTCAAAGATCCAATATATATCGAAGCCCACTATGGGCAGGTACTAAGATCAAAGGTGGGTCAGCCAAGGCTCATGTCTTTAAAAGTTTTCAATCCAGTGGTCTTGCTGGGGGTAGATAAAACATCTAACTAAACTGAGGTGGTAGGGTGCAAGGAGGTGTCCTTCATACTTTTTCTTTGCTGTGACTCAAGACCCAACACCCACAAATCAGGGGAGGAAAGTTTATTTTAGCTCACTGTTCCAGAAGGTCACAGCCCACTCAGGGGCAGCCAGCAACAGTGAAAGTAAATGGCAGAGGCATAGGTGGAGGCAGCTTCTCACCACATCATGAACAGGAAGCCAAGTCAAGGCAAGCTGAGTCTAGTCCTCTTAAGGAAGGCAGGAAGCAGTTTATATAACCTTCCAGGCCTATCCTAGTATTCCGCCCCCTTCCAGGTGTGGAAGGTGTGGTAAGCCCCCACTACACATCTGTAATCCAATCTACACACCTGTAATCCAGCCCTCCAGACCAGGCCCTAATCTCCCAACAGCACCTGGTTCCATAGACAATCCATAACATCCAAATACATGAGATTTTTGGGGGTCATTCCAGATCCAAACCACAACAGGAGGAGACAAGCAGTGTCTCAGAAAAGGCCTCAGAGATATATGTCCTGAGATGTCTTGATGTATCAGTGCATGGCTTTCAACAGATAGTTGGGGCAAAGCTCCACAGGGAGCAGACCCCCGACTCACGTTCCTTCCCATCTTGTCACCAGAAGTAGTCTGCAGTGTTTGCTTCTACCATCTTTCATCTGTTCAGCCAACTTCTCTTGGGTCTGCAGAACCAAAGTGCTTCTGGAAGTAGCCTTGTTAATACCGAATCCCACCAGAGAGCTGACACTACGCAGAAACTCTCCCTGCTCTCTTGCGAGGGATAGAAAACAGCTGGAGAGGCTGGAGCTCCCTGGGGGAGAACGGGAGAGTCAAGACCGTGGGCGACATGTGCCCGCTTACGGGTGTGTGGCTTTGTGTGTGTCGGTTTGAAGTGTGTAGGCTAGTGTCCCTTTGGTTGAGTGGCTAGATGTTTATGTGTAGGTGTTGCCACAGAAAACAGAAGTGAAGATTCAGGAAACAAAGTGACAGCTGGGGACCTCAGAGGCAAGCCCAAATACTGCTGGGAGAAGGGGGAGGTTCAGACAGCCTTCACCAAAACAAAAACAGAGCAGGAAGTTGCATCAGGAGAGGAAGAATGCCAATGTCATGCTGAAGAGCCACAATTGTCACAAAAAAAAAACAATGCGTGATTGTTATTTTACCTAGGCAAGTACTGTTAGAATATTTTTCCTTTTTATAGTATAATAAAATTACTGAAATAAGATTTGGTTCAGGGAGCATGAAGAACACAGGAAAAAAACTGCAATAATTTTTTAAAGTTACATGCATCATATTTTATTTGAATAAATAGCTGATATACTCTACTTCCACTTAAGCTTTCTTTTCTTTTGTACTTAAAAATATTAAAAACAAGTTATGAAGTGAACATGGAAACATGGAACATAGAAAAGATCTCCTGTATTATTAGCGCAAATTGAGAAACATAATAGTGATTAAAGATGGCAGTGCAAGAAATGTGGATGCCAGGGATGTCATTTTGTGTTTTTATTTCAGTACAAGTTGAAATGTTAGTCCAAAAAGAAATAAAAGAATAGTTTCCCTTTCAATTAGATTAAGTATTTGTAGGCCTGGCTTTAAGTGAGGAAGTTATATATTTTTAAAAAGTTGATATAATACTGGAAAAATTTGGCATCCAGCTTCCAGAGAAGTCTTTTGAATCTTTTACTTTATAAATGTTGTCATTGCTATTGGCTTTCTAAGACCTTTGTAGAATTGTAATGGCATCAAATGATTACCTGACTGGCCAGTCTCACAGAGTTAAAAGCATACTGAATCTCTGGCAGTGGACAAGGGATATTTTGTGTACTTTAGCTAATGTGGGAAACAATACTTTCCAACTGAAGACATTTTTAGCATATAGTAGTTAAATAGAGTAAGTAGAGAGGAGATTGGGTGGGCACTGTGGAGAGGAAACCATCAGACAGAAAAAGCAGCCAGTAATGAACAAAGGGAGCAACCAGAAATTCTGCTTACTCTTTTTGCATTGATGAGTACTCTAAATAATCATTGGAGGAGGAGATGAATGGAACAGGGGAACGAGTAAGCACAAAGAAAGAGGAATAAATGTGGTCTTAGTTCCTTTTTTGTAGCTGGGACACAATACTTGACATCCACTACTTCAGAGAAGAAAGATTTATTTTAGCTCACAGTTTCAGGAGGTCAAAAGCCACACAGAGGCAGCCAGCAATGGTGAACACTCATGATGGGGGAACAGCTGGAGAGCTCTTCACGCAAGGCAGAGAGGAAGGGGCAGAGGTACCTTTCCAGCTCCTGTCCCAGTGATCTGCTCCCTCTAGGTCAAGCTCCAGTGTTCTGCCCCCTCTGACCAGGCCCCACCTCTCAGCAGCTCGTGGGTATTTTACAACATCTAAATACATGAGGCTTTTGGGGAACACTCCACGTCCAAACCATAACAAATGCCTAATTCAAAATAAAGCTTAGCTTTGCTTTCATGAAAGGGATGTAACATGTTTTCCCTTGGATACTATCTTGGTAATAAGATATCTATTAAGATATCTTAATAGATATTATAGATATAATAGATACAATATGATATAATAGATATATGATATCTATTAAGATGTCATTTTCAGAAGTTGTGAAACCATTAAAGAAAGAAAATAATACATTGGTTTGGAAAAGAAATGGAAATTTATGCAAAATTAAATTTGGGGGTTTTTGAAGTTTTTTTCATACAAAATTGAATTCAACTTGACTTTAAGAACAAGAATGCATGAGGGGAATGAAGGTGTAGCTCCTGCACAGAGCACTTGCCCAACATGCAAAATCCTTGGGTTCAAGCTGTAGCATGGAATTTTTTAAAATGAGGAGGAAATTGGCATATTCATAAAATTATTAAATGTTTAAATGATAATTCACTTCAGTAATATATATCTAATTAGTATTCCCTTTTTCTTTTTACTTTATTTATCTTTATTTATTAACTATGGTCCTGGGGGGACACACAACTACATCCCTAGACTTTTTAAAATTTTTTATTTCAAGACAAGCTCTCGCTAAGTCACTGAATTGCTCAGGCTGGACTCAAACTTGTGACCCTTCTGCCTCAGCCTCCCAGAGTGCTGGGATTGCAGGTCTGCATCACAGCTTTTCCTTTTTAAAGCTAATTGATGCTGTCATATTTTATGACATCAGGTCTCACTTGGTGTTGCCAACTAAGAAAAAGTAAAAAGTTAGAGACGATGTGCCATGAACATCACAGTATAAACAAACAGCACCATTAAGTTATACTTTGTATGAACTTTTTTCTTGTCATCATTAGTCCCTTAAGAATATAGTATAACATCTGTTCACATGGTATTTACATTGTTTGGATGTTATGAGTAATCTAGAGGTGACTGAAAATATTTGGAAGAATTGCATTGGATCTTGCAAATAGCAATGCTATTTTTTTTGTTTTGTCTTGTTATTTGTTGTTGTTGTTGTTGTTGTTGTTGTTGTTGTTGTTGTTGTTGTTGTTGTTTTTGAGACAGGGTCTTGCTCTGTAGTCCAGGTTGGTCCTGGACTAGGTAGTCTAGGCTGGCCCAAAGTCACAGCAATCCTCCTGCCTCGACCTGCCAAGTGCTGGGATAACAGGCATGCACCATCATGCCTGGCTAATGGGGTGCTGGAGAATTGAACTTGTGCTTGCTAGGTGCTGCTGTACTATTCCTACAGCCCAATACAGATGCCATATTATGTAAGGGAATTGAGCATTCTCAGATTTTGGTATCCTGGGGGGCTTCTGGGACCAATGCCTTGAGGGCACAATAACAGTATTTCCTGACTCAGAATTTGCTGGATGGGAAGCCTGGCTCGACGAGTAGTTGCACAAACTCCCTGGCCCAGCTTATGTTCTAGGAAAACTGTCTTTCCCGATGGTGTTTGGGAGGAACAGGAAAGAGAAAAGATGTGTATGAAGTGAGATGCTACATTCTGTTTCACATCGTAAACTTACATGTTCCTCTTTCCTTCAGTGAGGGCCAGACCATTCTTAAATCCTACTCTTTGTGCTGAAGAGCTTAGTATTGACACCCTGGGGATCCAAGGAACTTTGCTCTTTGCCCAAAATACCTCTCTCTCCCAAAGCACATTGTCCCCCTCTGAGAAATGCTGTCGTGTCAGGCTGCACTGCCCTTGAACCAGACAACTTTCTCTGCTTGTCTTTGTCTGTCTAAATAAAGCTAACCTACATTTGCTGTCTAATTCATTCGGATGCTTGCTGATGCTATTTAAAGCACCCCTTAAGGCCCAAGGAAAACAAGATGCATTATCTCCAGTCGAGAACATTTAGGTTTGCTGGTCATTTAAAGTATTCAAGAATCTGAAGATTCTATTCTGTCTTCCCTGGCTCAGGCACGAGGGAAAAAAGAACTCTGAATTTATTTTTTTACTTAATTCTAAGCAACTTTCCTTGACTCATCCATGGCTGGAATAAGTTGATAGGGAAAAAGCATAGTTAGAAAGTCAGTCTCTCTTTCTCTTTCTTTGTGTGAGACAGTCTTCTTACTGCTAGACTCAGTGAAATCTAACTTTTCTGGTGATTAACTGCTCAGTAGAATGGACTTTTCAATCTGATGATTATCGTGAGCTTAGTTGCCTCTCTCAGGGAATAAATGTAGAAGTGCAGCTGAGTATGGTGGTGCACACCTGTATCTCCCTCCACTGAAGACATAGGAGGTTGAGGGCGAAGTTGGCAGCCAGTCTGGACAACTTGGAGAAACCCTGTCCTCCCAAATAAAAAAAGCCCAGGGAGTTAGCTCAAGGGAAGGATGTCCCTGGTTTAAACCCAGTACCCCCCCCCCCTTCCTGCTTTGAAAGTTCCAAAGCTGTCACTTTAATGAACAGAATTTTGATGGGTTTTTGGCATGTCCCCATCTTCTCTTCTTTGGCCTCTTTATGTCATTACATTCGAGAATCCTAGTACTTCCACATCACAGAAAAGGAAAAGGAAATTCTACAGGGAAGGAAGCAAAATATTGGAAACACTGAGTCTCCGCTGTGAATTTATATATGACTGGGCGTCTGGAAAGATTTCAGATCTGTTGTTTGTTTTTTTCAGATCCAGGCATATGTGGTGGGTCTGTTGGCTTGCCCTGGGGTCGGGGAGCGGGCACCAGGAGGTTGTTTGAGCCGTTAGTGCCTTGCTGCTACCTTAAGCACAAGCTTATTATCAGGATCCACTTGTTCAGCCAGGATTCTGTGACGTCCATTGCAGTGAGTGAGTCAGAAGCCACAAGCGAACAGGTCTATTCCTTCCCACCGTCACCTAGGAAACCATCGCATCATCCACAGGAAATGCGGCCCCAATGGGGAGCGTGCCCAGATCTGGTTATGAAGCGCGCAATGAGTTTTTCAAAGGAGGTCAAACGTGTAGAATCTTGGTCTGAAGTGGGAGGTGGGTCCGACCTCTTAGGCACGGATCGAGGGCGGTTGGACAGGAATAACGGGAAATTAATCAGATAAAAAATGTAGGATATTTGCTGTAGAAGAAGTTGACCAAGGGCAAGCGATGTACAGTCACGATTTTATTACCCGAACAGACAGCATTCATTTGAACTAGTCCTAGTAGCCCAGGTTTGTAATCTCAGTACTCTGGGAGGCTGAGGTAAGAGAATCACAAGTTTGGGCCCTGTTTGAGGTGATTTAGTGAGACTCATATTAAAATTAAACAAAGGGGGGCTAGGAATGTAGCTCAGTACAAGGCACACCCCAGGTTCAATCTCCAGTCCTTGGGGTAGGGGAGGGAGAAAGAGAGAGAGAGAGAGAGAGAGAGAGAGAGAGAGAAAACCCACTCAGCCTTCCATCCCCAAAGTCCACCATTCATTGCCCGGTGGCTAAGGGTTGGTTGTAGTGTCCAGAATGAGGTGAGGCAGTGCATGACGCATCAACACAGGCTTTCCACCGAATGAGATGTAGGCCCCCTGTTTCATGATCACTGTTTTTTGGGTTAAAAAAAAAAGTGCCAGGCACACGCTGACATTCCCTGTGCTGTCACTGCCTTCCTGTTTGCTGCTGCTGACTTTCCCTTTCCGTGACTGCAAGGGTCCAGCATGGGCCTTGGTGTCTGTGCCTCACAGTGTCCACGTGTCTGTGGCTACAAGCTTAGTACAGTGAAATAAAATCACCCGGAAGTTTCACATTATTATCAGCTTCACGTTTCTGGGCAGAATGACACTCCCACTTGCTGGTATGAGTGAGAGATTTTACGTCAAAGTACGTGAGCTCTCCAAGTACTTCCTGTTAAAGGATGTTCGAATGGAAGGGGAAAAAATCCTTGGTAATCAACTATCTCATTTCTCAAGGAGACATGAGCTCCAGAGTGGTGAGGTAATTTGTCTCAGTCATATAAGGAAGTACTATGCGTGTTGGATCAGGGGAGAGGAGAGAAGTGGGGGAGGCCCCAGCCCTCTCTCTCTGTACCCTGTTAGTCCTCTGGGGCTGTTTTCCTGCAGTTAGTCAGGCACCCCTTCCATTGCCCGCAGACCACGACCTCTGAGACACATGAAACAGACGCCACAATAGGCCGTGAGTGTGAAGTATTGTGCCTGGACCATGGGAGCGTGAGGAAGGCAATATTTAAAATGGTATTTCTGATCGTGGCGGCCTCCCTTCCGAGTGGCAGTCCAAAGACCCGGGTCTTTCCATTTCATGATTGTTTTGTCTTTAGCATGCGCCATGCTGGGTCATCCTAAGCATTGCCCTCCTGCTGACAGGTGGGAGAGAGCATGGAGGATTAAGGTGGAGGGTTAGGACATGAACCCAAACATGGTGCTCAGCACTCACATTCTGTCTGGTGTAATTCACATATCCGCATCTAACCAATGGGAGGCTTGAAATGCAGTCTGGGGCTGGGGATTAGTTCAATGGGAGAGCACCAGCCTAGCATGGGCAGGCCCTGGGTTCAACTCCTGGTCCTACAACAAAAGTACTAAAATGAAAAAAAAAGCCTAAAAATTTTTTTTGACAGGTTCTCCTTATCCAAGCAGGGCTTGAACTTGTGATCCTCCTGCCTCCACTTCCCAGAGTGTTAGGATTACAGGCTTGTGCCACCAGACCCACCTTGTGGCAAATCTTTCATTGCAGTCTCCGACTCGGAAATTCAGTGATTAGGGTGGCAGAACCAGATATAATCTTTTTAGGAGGAGTGGAATAATACGTTCTCTAATAGTTACTTTTAATTGCTGGGACAGGATATCTGATATCCACAAATTAGGGAGGAATGATTTATTTTAGCTCACTGTTTAGGAAGGCCTCACATTGCTGGGTGGCCAGCAATGGTGGAAGCACTTGGCAAAGCCTGGCTGGAGAAAGCTGTGCCAGGCGTGGCAGACAGGAAGCCAAGTGAGGGAGGAAGGGAAGAACCAGCATATATCCTTCCAGATCCTGTTCCAGTCATCTGTCCTGTCTGGGTCACGTACCAGTATCCTACCCCTTCTGGGTTAAGCACTAGTGATATGCCCCTTCCAGGTCACATATCCAGTAATGTGCCACATGCCCATAATCTACTACATGCCTCTGTAATCCACCTTCCTGACCAGACCCACCTCTTAGCAGCACGTAGTTCTGTAGCTGTTCTACAACATTCAAATACAGGAGCCTTTTGAGGGGGTGGGAGGGAGGAAATATTACAGATTCAAACCATAACATGTTCAATTTATTTACTTACTTATTTTTAATTTTCTTTTTATAATTTTATTAGTTGACTAATAAAATCCTATATAGGTATATACGTGTTTTAATATATGCATAAATAGTGGAATGGATAAATCAGGCAAGTTAACATAGATATTAAGAGTCAGTATTATCACTTTGTTGTGATGAGAACAAGAATTTTTAAATTTTCTTGATTAATACCAGTGTCATTGCGTCCCATGCTTACATTAAAATTCCTATTGAAGGTCTCTTATCCAAGATATGGGGTTTTTTTTGTCTTGCTAAGGGTCAAATCCAGCACCTTCCACATACCAGGCAAATGCTGTGCCACTGAGTCATGTTGTTGCCAGATCTCTAGATATATTATTAGGTTAAAGAAGTCTGATAGAGAACAAAGCAGAGTTTGCTACTTTGGGTATGAGAAGGGAAGTGGTAATACCTACTTGCATTTGTTTGCATACACAATGCAACACTGGAAGGACACATAAGAAACCATAGAAACCAGGATAAGGGCAGAAGGAGGGTGAAGACGTCAGTGGAAATGAGATGTCATGCATATGGCCTTATTAGTAAAAATATATAATTAAAATTATTATTCTATTACAGAAGAGTTTTTCATTGACTGAAGGCACCGTCTCTTTTTGTCTTCGAAGGAAGAGAAGCCAAAATTGCTTGGAAAGGTGAGCAGGGAGTGACTTAGGAGCCTGAGGTAAAAATAATGATGAATATGTGTCCTTCACATCATAATGAGCCTTCCTGGATTAATTAGAGTTTCCAAGAGAAAATGAATGCAACAGCTTAGTTTTCTGTGGAGTCATCTAAAAGCCTCAGAGTGCTTTTCAGTCAACATCTTTGTTTTAGTAACATCCCTGTGTTAGTCAGCTTTCTGGCTCTATAACAAAACATCTGAGGTAACTGGCTTGCAAAGAGAAAAGGTTTATTTTGAATCACAGTTTCAGAGGGTTAGTCCATGGTTAAGCCCCATGTCTTTGGGTCCGTGACAAGGCAGCATACTGTTGTGGGAATGTGTGGCAGAGAAAAACTGTTTACTTCATGGCCAGGAAGCAGAAAGAAAGGGGTAGGATCTCAGAGTCCTCTTAGAAGGCGCACCTTCAGTAACGAAGGGACCCTCACCAGGGACCACCCCTTCAAGGGTTCCGCCCCTCTTAACTGTGCTCCCTTGAGACTGAGTCTTTAACACGTGAGATTTTGGGAGACAGTCAATGTCCAAAGTAGAGTATTTCCTAATAACTATTAATGTTACAATAATTATTTTCAATATCTTGTTTTGTAAGATTCTGTCATCGCCGAGAGTAGGAGTGTGTCCATAATGTAGACTTGCTTTTTTATTTCTAGGTAGTATCATCATGGCAAATATACAATAAAAATTATTCCTAGTCCCAAGCATCTTCACAAATATTTTCTTGTTTCGTTTTCCCATCAGCTGGGTGAGTTCAGATGAATACTACCTCAACCTTAGCAATGAAAAGATAATGGCATCCATGACAAAGTGGAAAAGTTACTGGGAAGCTAGGGGAGTGGAATGCTACTATATAAAGTAAGATTAAATGTCATTGATTAATATCCCAATAGAAAAGGTGGCAAAGGACACAAATGGAAAAAACTTAAGTGATCTTAGTAACAATCAAATAATTCAATAATACTTTGTCTCCTCAAAGTGAAGAGAAATAGAAAAATAGTATTTAGCATAGACAAAGGTACTTGGAAATAAAAATACTGATTTTTTTTTTTTTTTTTGTCTTTTTGTAGTACTGGGAATAGAGCCCAAGATTTTCACGTTGAAGTCCATCCCCACCTTATTTTTATTTTTGATTTTGAGACCAGGTCTTACAAAGTTCCTAAATTGCCTAAGCAGGGCCTGACTTTGCAGTCCTCCTGTCTCCGTTTACTAGAGTGCTGGGATTATAGTCCTGGACCGCCAGGTACTACTAACTGCATTCTACTAGTTGTCCTAATGAAATGCTCAGAAAAGTGTAATGATTCATGCATGGCGAATGATAATACTAGCATTTTTATGAGTCTAACAAAAGGCAAATGAGATGACATAGAAAAGAATGTACCAAGATGACATTAAGAAATCATGTCAGCTATGTACAGTGATTCATCCCTATCGGCCCAGCTACTTGGGAGGCTGAGGCAGGAATATCACAGGATGAGGCTAACTGAGCAACTTAGCAAACATTCTGTCCCAGAGTAATAAAAAAGACGAGTTATAACTCAGCACTCCCTCAGTTCAAGCCCTAATACTAAAATTTAAAAATAATTTCATTTTAAAGAACTCG
The DNA here is from genome assembly GCA_004027205.1 of Ctenodactylus gundi. Lineage (NCBI taxonomy): Eukaryota > Metazoa > Chordata > Mammalia > Rodentia > Ctenodactylidae > Ctenodactylus > Ctenodactylus gundi. The sequence goes on from PVKB01007657.1 coordinate 11,075, forward strand.
CTAAAATAGCTAATAGCTAAAGAAAAACCTTACAACTAGATGCAGAAATGAGCACATACCTTACAAACTGGTGAATTCTGAAAGACTAATTTTTTAGCTAGTTAGCAAGCAGAACCACATAAGAGTGATTTAAGTTTAGAAAGACACATTGGTCCATCAAAACTTGAAGACTAGACAGCGCCCTCAGTGTTTTACTGACATCTATTCTACTGGGCCACTTTATTCAAAAGAGACCAGTTCATACATTTTGGAAATTGAAGAAAACAGCCTTTGGTGAACTCTTCTGAGTATCGTAAAGAATTCCTTAGCAACTCCCATGAGGGAACTTAGCGTCGTGTAGACCTAGCAGGTCATAAACCTATGGCTTCCTCACTGGTGTTCTGCAAAAGGTCCGGAGTGAGATGTTTCTTCATACCTTGGTTTACAGTGCTTGCCCAGGATCTTAGCCCTCACTTGAATTCATATTGTGAACTGGTTTTCATCATTTCTTGCAGATTGCTGTTCATTGCATAGACCCTGCCAGCATTTTTCATGTGCTGATCTGCTCTTTGATGCTTAGACTCACATCTGTAGGGTTAAGGGAACAGCTTAATGGTGGAGTGCTTGCTCAGCATGTACGAGGCCCCAGGTTTGAATTACCCCTGTCAACCAGTGATGCATTTTTTGTTCTGTTTTTTTAAACTAGAGATCGAACCCAGGACCTTCCCTCTGAACTACATCCCCAGACAATTTTTAGTTTTGATTTCAAGACAGGGTCTTGCCAAGTTATTAAGTTATCCAACCTGGGCTCAAACTTGGGATCCTCCTGACCCAGCTTCCCAGAATGCTGGGATTACAGGCCTGCTCAGTGAACCATCTTTTACACACATGCAGCATCAGTGCCTTTTCTTCCCACATTCAATATGGTAACCTTTTGTTTCCATCCCAGTCGTCGGCCTCGTTCTCAACGGTACCGCCAGCATTCTCATTGCATTTGCAGTCCTCAGGCACGCTGGTGTTCGTGTTCCAAAACACTCTTCACTAAACACAGCAAACCTGTTGGTAACAGAAAGCTACTTAGTCAAGATTAAAATTACCGGTGCCAGCTCCTGTTGCCATCTGTCGGGGGGTTGTGAAGCTGAAATACTCCTACTGTGGAGCGAGGTGGTATTCATCTCAAAGACAGCGTACAGGTTGCCAAGCCACCAAAGAACGCCTGCCTTTCCAAGCCTTAGGATCGTTTTAGCTTGAGATAATAGCCATAAAATTACATATAAATATGTAATCAAGCAAGGCTAGTCTTAGATCACTCCATTCGTTTATGTTAGTGGAATGGGCTGAGGCTGTGGGGTTGATCTCTGTGTGGATTATTTAGCACATGGAGAAAAATTGTGTGGTCTACCAGGTGGGGTCTACCTAATCCACCCATCTCACGAGGACACACTCTTCCAGGGGTCTACCTAGAGGAGAGGGGCGGTCATATATTTTAGAGGTTGATGTAGTTGCCAACCTTTGTAGTAATGTGTGACTCTGGAATCTTCAAATTCAGAACCTCAGGCAGCCATTCACAAGAGAGAAGGGAGGGTCATTGTGACAGTTGGAGAGATGATGTCAATTTGAGGCAATCAGGAACCATGCCTGGATTAGGATTTGGGAACCACACCTAGAATGGTAATTGAGAGCCAGCCTGGATTAGAGTGTGAATGATTTGTGGGCTGGCAAATGATGGAAGAGCACCCACCTGGACGTGGGAGGCCCAACTGGAACTCAATTGGTATAAAAGGAAGGAAGAAGGAAGATTGTTACAGCTTCTTCCTCTGGGAAAGCTCTCGCCTTTGCAAGTGTCTACAGACACCGACTAGCTACACAGCGCAGATCTTCATCACAGATTCCCTCGAGTCTCGACTTGCGCCTGTCTGCCTGTCACTGACCTTCAGTCACCAGTCTTCAGGCTCCAGTCTTTGTCATTGTTCTTTGAACAACCGAGATCTGCGGCCAACTGTCACCAGTTGTCCTGCACTTCCAGACAGGAGTTCTACTTCATGGCTTAACAGTCATCGGACACTCCGGCTCTCACATATGTAGGCTACCACCTTGGACTATCTCTATCCTCAGATTTGTAAGCCTTCCAAGTAGATCCTTTTTGTTATAACTTTTGTAAATTCTGCCTTTTGAAAGAACCCAAACTAATACAGTCATATAGCCCAGTGTAGAGCATTTGACTGTGCAAGAGAGAAGGGGCTGCAGGGTACAGTGGTGCTTGACTGCAATCCTAGCTACTTAGGAGGCTGAGGCAGGAGGATTGCAAGTTTGAGGCCAGCCTGGACAACTTAATAAGAAATAAAAATTTTAAAAAGGGCTAAGGATGTAACTCAGTGGTACCGCAGTCACTGAGATGTTAAGAAGCTCTGGTTCAATCCCTAGTTCTGCAGAGATAAAGGGGTTGGGGAGGTCTCAGTTATATTCATATATTTAGTTTTTTGCATGGGTTGGATCACCCTGTTCCCCACATGCAAAATACTAGAGAAAATAAAAAGACGTTTGTTTTCCTAATTGGGAATATCAGAAAATTACAGAGTGGTAGCTTATTCACCTGTCCCCTCGAGGGAACAGATGACAATTAATTCTAATACGAGCTTGCATCCTGAGATTTGCCAAGGCACAGCTCCATGTCACTGGAGAGTGGAACACATTTCTCCAAGCACAGAGAGCTACAGAGAGAGTCAAAACTCAGCTTCTGGCCTCAAATGTAATTTCCTCCTTCTGTGTTCAGGCCCAGCTCCTCCCTCCAGCGCCAGAGCTGCAGGCGGCTCTCTAAATAACACCATGTCCCTGGCCCTCCCATCTTCCATGTGAGGGGTTCAGCAGGGCTCCTTTGAGGTCTGCCCCCCACCGCCCCCTCTCCCAGGCGTCTTGCTCGCTTGAGTCAGCCCGTGAGTCACCTCACTCATTAGCGGAACTCAGAATGTCTCTCCATCCTCTGCATCTCTTTTGTGTCCCTTCTTCTAGCTAGTTTCCTGGCAGCCTGAGGTCTGGGGACAGCCGTGAAGCTAGCCGTGAAGCTGGGATGGTCTGCTGAGTACAGAGGTGGGCAGTGAGCACGTAGAATTAAAATGACGATGGTGGCGGTAGTGGTGGTGATGGCGATGTGGCCCACAGTTGCCTTAGAAGGAGTTCAGCGGCCTGGTTTGGTGTCTGTTGATAGGACAGTGGGGATCTTTGAGGGTTGGTCCCTTCTCTTCTCTCCCTCATCTTTTCTTGCCTTCCTCCTTCCTCCCCTCTTACACTCACATCCCTAACACTACAAGGCCAAAACTTACAGTCTTCCACTTTGGAGGAAGGCAGGGCATCGAGATAGCAGTATCAATCTATTGGAGTTCTTTTTCTCCCTTTCCGGTCTGTGATCATTTTTCCTTTCTTCGTTGTGCATCCTCCATGCTTACCTTTTTGTGAGGGATGGATGGGAAAGAAGTCTGACCTTGTTGGCAGCCCCTGGGCCCATGCAGAAGCCCGCTGAAATGAGGCTAATAAGAAACTCTAGAAACATCAGTACGGGTGCACCATTATTAATTCATTAATCTTATTCCAAGTCCTCTTGTAAAACGGGTAATATCAGAGTGACGCACTCTGGAGTCACTCAATCAGGAGATACTTGACCAAGCACTGGGAGGAGAGAATCAGGTGCCCTAGGGCAGTGCTTCTGACTGTAGCTGTGTGCGTGTGTCCCCTGGGAAGCTGGCTAGGATGCAGATTCTGGTTCAGGTGGTCCAATAGGGCCTTGTGATTAGCATTTCTGTAACTCCCGGATGTCCATGGTCCTGGTCCACTGACCACACTGTTAGCAGTAAGACTCTATGGACAAGGCCTAATGCCAGATGAGCCTTGACTGTGTTCCTGGGGATCGTCCAGAATCCTGCTGGCTCAAGGACGCTGCCCTCTACAGTCCTCATCCTCAGCGGCTGGTATGTATCCAGGAGGCCCAGACAAGGCTGACCTGTTCTTCCACACGCTCATGGATTTGAGTCTTCACTCCCATTAGTGTGTTAAAATTGCAAGATTTAAGTTTAGGATTAGGACAAGAAAAAGGACTCATGGATCTTCAAGCTTGGCTGTGCAACCTAGTGTAGCTCAAATTACCAGAAAACTCTGAACTCATGTTTGAGGCAGAACCTGGATAACAACAGAGTATTTCTTTGAGCTCTCATAAAGAAGATCTTTTATAATTTCATAGTTCATACTCTTTGCCGAATTTTCTATTGGGATTACTTTAGGTTTAATCATGAAGTTGCAGTAGCTCTTTATTAAGACATTAAAAGGAACAGTTTTCTTCCAGTAACTTTTTATTTATTTATTTATTTATTTTTAGAATACTGGGGGTGGAATCCAGGGCCTTCACAATGAACTACCTCCCCAACACTGCCCCCCCCGTTTTTGAGACAGCGTCTCTTATAATTTGCCAAGTTGCCCAGTTTTGTCTCATACTTTTGTCTCATCTTCCTGTCTCAGCCTCCCAGATTGTTGGGATTATAGGCCTGGCCTTCTTCTTTTCTTTGATTTTTAACTTTACCTATTCAGTTTAGAGTTTAGAGTCTTAGTCCCTAGGCCAATATTAATTTTCTTGTTAATTTGAGCAAGCCCTTTTCCCCAGTATGATGTGGCTTCTCTCTTCCTATAAGTGGAGGCAGTAACGACCGTCCGCCTTGGGGGAAACCATTGAGAATAAGAGGTAGATGGGAGTAATGCTGGATAAACACAGCACATGGTTGGTTAGTTTGTTTCTGAGCCTTTATTAGTCTTGTCGTCTTATTGAAACCGGTGGGAGACACACGTCTGGTGTGCATAAGTTATAGTTGTGGTTTGTTCTGCATTTCATTTGGTTTTGGTTGAACAAACATTTATTGAGTGTTAAGTACTATGAGTTCTCCTGTAGGTTCTGGCTGTCTTCAGATACAGGGGTTAGAATTAGAAGCTGCAGATTAAGGGCTTTAGGGACTTAGAGTTTGTGCTTACCTTTTGCCTCAATTACTTCTTTCTTCATTGTGGACAAAAGAGCCTGTCTTTTCCCAGCACGTCCACTTACAAAATAGCTCAGTACCGAGTTCTAGTTCTGTTCTTTATTTTTCTTTCATTTGGCTTTCATTAAACAAACATTTATTGAGTGCTTACAAGTACTCTGAGTTGCTCCTTGGTTTCTACATTCGCTGTCTTGCCTCAAATAGAAACTTGTTAAAGTTACTGATTTCTCTCGTAGAAGTTATAAAGGTCTTTTTGCTTTTATGGACAAGTTTTCACTTTGACTATACTAGAAACTTTGTACTTTCCCCTTATCTATGGTGTTTAGGCTGCTAAGTTCTCCCCACTGTTGCTGGGGGAAAAAATCCCAAGAATATAATCAGCTCTTCAACTGCAAAATAGAAACATCCGAAGAGCTTGTGTTTTGCCCTCATGAGTATTTTTTAATACGATCTAAGAAAAGGACCTCTAATGGCAAAATTTAACAATACTTTAGTCAGAGACTATGATCCCATCCTTTGGCTGGTACCTGTTTTTCTTTCTTTTCTTTTTTAAACACTTTTATTTATTTATGTATTTAGAGACAGAGTCTTACTCTGTATTCCTGCTGGTCTCAAATTCACTATGTATCCCAGGTTGGTCTGAAACTCATGGCATTCTCCAGCCTCCATTTGCTGAGATTACATGCTCAACTAGCATGTGGTACTGGGAGATTGAACCCAGGGCCTCGAGCTTTCTAGGCAAGCACTCCAGTCACTGAGCCTGACCCCTCACTTATGTTATTCTTTCTATATACAAATCACCTTGTGGGTCCCTCTACTGAGCATAAATAAAACAAAAATGTCAATATTATTGAGCCCCATCCATTTGCCAAGCACTGTGCTAAGTGCTTTCATATACATTTTCCCATTTAATGGATCCTTTGCTTACTTACTGCAGAGGAAGACGTGAGCTTGTGTCTTTGATGGTGCCCTTCCCGGCTCAGGGTCCCCACCTCCCTGCTGGGCAGCAGCAAGGGAACTCAGGCTGAGACAAAATCCATTCTTTTCCTTCTCACTCAGGTAGGTCCATGGCAAGAAGCTGGTTTCTCATGTCTACAGGATGAGAGAAGGGTTGATTTAGAAAACAGAGAGAGAAATGGCTGAGGGTGCTTGCTTCCCAATGCCATACTGTGTGCCCGTGTGGGTGGGCACCTGTCTCGGGCGAAAGGTCTCTCTCTTGTTCTGGCTTCTTTCCCTGATAATCCACTGCATATTCTCCCTCTCTCGCTCTCTCCCTCCTCCCCCACCTCTTTCTCTCCCCCACCCCTAAGATCACTCACATTCAAGTCTTCTGTCTATTCCCTTAGCATCCCCGCCCCCCACTACCAATGAGCCATCCAAACAAGCAAAACTACGGTTTCCTGAGGACACTTGACGGGTCGCATCCATTTTTGAGATAATCTGCCGCCTTCTCTTTCTCCCATGATTCAGTTCTTGGATTCCACTAAGGAAAACATTGCCCGAGTGAAGTTGTGCCACTAGTGAGAAAAGGATTTTCCTCGGGCCTTGGGAGGAGGCCTCTCTCCCTAGCTCAGCTCTCAGGAATGGCTCGCCTGCTGCTGACAGAGCCACATGGGCTCAGCCACAAGCCAGCGAGGACCTCCCTGGTGACTAACAAAAAGGTGGCAACCTACAGCAGAGCTGAGCTGAGGCAGTGACCCATTTGTAAAAGTGCCCTCAGAGACAGTGGTCAGCATTCCAAGTTGCAATGCCTTGGCAGTGTGGCAGACTCCTAGCTGGCCTGGTATTGTGGATGGTTGGCACCCAACGGAAGAAGGCTCTGGAAAAGGATGTGTTTACCATCAGCGTGTGGTGACATTTTTGTTCTAGAAGTGGTTTCTTTGTCTTTTCACTTATAAAACAAACATGCTAGGTACTGAGCTGGAGGCAGGCAGGCTCCTTGCCCATGAGGGGCTGGAAGGTGAGCAGGAAGGGGATATGCCTGGCAGGTATTAGGAGAACTAAGAGGAGGCACTGAACGTAAGACTGGAGAGTCAGGAGAGGGACCCCAGGAGTGCAGAGGGGCTTGTGCACAGGGAGGGAGAAGAACACTCGAAGTAGATGGGCAGCAGGGCCAAGTCAGAGAGGCTCACTTGAAGAGGAACAGGGCTGGGTGGCTGTGGTCAGAATACTCGAAGGGCAAGAGAGGATCCTGGTGTCTTCTACATTTTAGCTATTATTAGTTGTGCTACTATGAATGTGGGTTTACCTGTATCTCTTTTATATGATGCTTTTGACTGTTCTGGAAAGACTCCCAGCGGAGGCATCACAGGATCAAAGGGGATATTTATTTTCAGGCTTTTGAGGAATTTCCATACTGCCCTCCATAGTGGTTGTACCAGTTTACAATCCCACCTGCCGTGTAAAGAGGGTTGCTTTTCCCCCACAGCCTTGCCAGCATAGATTGCTGTTCAAGTTCTTGATATAATACACCATTCTATCTGGGATTAGATGGCATCTTAGTGACGTTTTGATTTGCGTTTTTCTAATGGCTAAGGATGCTGAACATCTTTTCATGTGTTTACTGAGCATTTGAACTTCTTCATCTGAGAATTGTCTATTCATTTCCACTGCCCATATTTTAATTGGGTCTTTGAATTTGGGGGGTCTGTTTTTCTAGTTATTAGCTTCCTATTTGAAATTTAGGTGGTAAAATGTTTTCCCATTCTGGTGGTTCTTTTCTTCACTCTGTTGATACTTTCCTTTGAAGTACAGAAACTTTTTAAATTGATATAATTCCATTAGTTGATTCTGGAGGCTCTTCCATTGGGTTCCTTATTAAGAGAGTGCTTATCTATACCTACAAAATGTGGAAGACACCAAAACACCCATCATCAGAACAATGAATACATAAATTGTGGTATGTGTACATATGGAGTTCTACTTGTCTACAGAAACAGGTAATTTTGAGGTCTTGTAGGTAAATGGGTGCAACTTGAGACCATCATGCTCAGTGAAGTGAGACAGAACAGACATAAAAGGTTAAATAGAAAATGATTTCTCTAATATGAGAAACCCAGAAATACAGTCATTTCATAGAACTAAGTGGGAGGGAAGTGAGACTTAAAGGGGAAGGGAAGGGTACAGAAGGGTCAAAAAGGGAGAGGGAAAGAGTTTATAACTCAGATGCAGTATGTATGTGCACAGAATACTGAAATCTTGAGGGTAATGAGAACCACTCACTCTTCTGTGGTGTGACCGTGGGAGAAATTATGTCAAGTTGAGGCAATCAGGAACCACGCCTGGATTAGGGTTTGGGAATCATGCCTAGATTAGGCAATTGAGAACCAGCCTGGATTAAACTATCAATGATTTGTGGGCCAACACATGAGGGAAGAACACCCACCCGGGTCTGGGAGGCCAACTGGGAACTCCAACAGTATAAAAGGAAGGAAGAAGAAAGATTGTCACAGCTTCTCCCTCAGGGAAAGCTCTCACCTTGGCCACCTTGGCAATTGTCTACAGACACTGACTTGCTACACGCCGCAGATCTTCATCACAGATTCGCTCCAGTCTCAACTTGTGCCCGTCTGCCCGTTGCTGATTTTCAGATACCGGTCTTCAGGCTCCAGTCTTTGCCACTGTTCTTTGAACAACTAAGATATGCAGCAGACTCTCACCTCACTGGCTGTCCTGCAGTCCCTGACAGGAGTTTGACTTCGTGGCTGAGCAGCCATTGGACACTCCAGCTCTCACACGTGCAGGCCGCCATCTTGGACTATCTCTATCCTCGGATTTGTAAGCTTTCTGAATAGATCCTTTTTGTTACAATTTCTGTAAAAATCTGCCTTTTGAAAGAACCCAGACTAATACAGTGGGGACATAATGTGTTTGTGGAGTTGGAATGTCCCCTGGAGTTGCACGTTTGGAGGTGAAGGGATTATGGGGGCACTGTACTTATCAGTGTCTTAATCTATGGATGATTTCATGAGCTTTTAAGCAGTGGGGTCTGGTCATCAGAGGTCAGTCTCTGGGAGCTGTTCCTATTCCTAGCTCTTCCCTCATCTTTTGCTTCCTTTCCCCCACACTGTGAGAGCCGTGAGCCCCACATGGGCTAAGACCCATGAACTATAAGCTGTATAATCCACTGCATTCTCTCTCATAATAATATAGCTTATATTATTAAATATTAAATATAATATTAAATATTATGATAAATCTGTTCTCATTTAAGTTGTGCGTGTTGAGTATTGTGTCCCAGCAAAGAGAATGTGATTAAGACAAAAAATTTTATAACTTGGTTTTTTCTGTTTGTTTGGTGGTTTAATGCTAGAGATTGAACCTAAGGCATAGAGTATATACTACTGAGATACATTCCTAGCCCTATATCATGTTTTTAAGCAAATTACTCATATAAAACTATTTTGAGGAAAATTATAAACTAAAGAAGAATTAACTTCCCCTGGATCTCCCCTTAGATATAATATTTCTGTTTGGTTAAAATTAGAACCTGAGGGACTGGGGGAATGGCACAAATGTTGCTTTCCTAGCAACCACAAGCCCTGGGTTCGATTTCCCAGCACCACATTCAGCTGGGCATGGGGGTGCCCACCTGTAGTCCCAGCACACAAGAGGGTGAGGCAGGATGACTGCCAAATTTAAGGTTAGCCAGGGCCCAATAGTGAGTTGAAGACCAGCCTAAGCTTCAAAGCGAGAGCCTGTCTTAAAAAAAAAAATTAGAATCTGACCATAGTCAAATTTATCTTTAAAATGCCTACCATACGTTGTCCATCTCCAAATACAAAGCATTTCAGAGTTCATCAAGTACGTTAATGTCTTCCTTTTGCATGGAATTATGAGAACCTAAATACACAGAATAACATGTGATATGGATAGACAGATTCTGTCACTTTGGTTCTCATATCTGATTTTTAAATTATTTGTCAGTTATTTTTATTAACTTAATTTTAGAATTGTTACTTAGCGTGTCAGTTATTTTTAATTGGCACATAATAATTGTTCATATTCATTTCTTTGTGTCTGGAACCGACATACTCCTCCCTTCTCGTTCCTTACAGAATATATAATGAGCTGTTGCAGACAATAATCATCTTACTGCGTCAGAGAACACTAGTTCTCTTACCTGCCTTGGTTGTGGTGTCCTTTAGCCAGTCCCCTGTATCGCTCATCCCTTCTCTTTCTAGCCTCCTTTTTAGGGCATTTTTCAGAGTTTGTAATGTGAGGATTTGGTGCACAGAAAGCAAGCATGGATGTACTAGGCCCAGCTAGGAGGAGAATATTGTAATAGATAAAGAAGGAAAAACTGTGGGCCTGAGCTGAGCAGAGGCATTAAGGATGCAGAAAAGAGAGGGCCCAGGGGATACAACGCTGGGGACTGTGACGGGAGAAACCTTGCAAGAAAGATATGATGAGTTCTGGCTAAAGCAAGAACCCAGGGCAGAAACTCTTCCATTTCACCAGTCCCCATCTGAATATCAGTGGCACTGGGGACATCGCAGGTGTACTTCCAGAGGAGACCTGATGGCACATCCGGACCCCAGCAGCCAGAGAGGATGGGGCTTCTAACACCTGCCTGCTCGTTAAGACTGAACCCACGTAGGATGGAGGCTGCTGATGAGAGGTCTTCAGTACCTGCTGCCAGGCAGGGCCTGACAAACCGTTTCCATGGAGATGCAGCAGTGTGCGCAGGAGGGATCCATCCCAGAGCCTTGGGTCACAAGGCTGTGGTGGGCTAACAGATAAACAAGAAAAGGACATAATTGGTCAGAAAAGAATGTCAAAACTGTTGGCATATAGTCAGGGTTTTATTGTCTCAGTTCTGGACTATGCATAATACCTCGGGAAAATCAAGATAAGCCACCTTGGGGTTCTGCTAGTGTTTGGGGGTATCACTCACTGACAGCACAAGAAAATGGATGCCAATTCAGAGTAACTCCAAACACGCAGACAGCCATCCCAAGCTCCTCTACAGCCCTGGACTCCAAGTAGCTGCGCGTCATTTCCAAGTGTCTGAAAAGACAGGCAAAGATGGGGAGTCGATTTTTGTTTTGTTTGCCGTGTTAAAGGCAAGAATATGCATGAAATGCTCTGAGCTCTTGGAAAACTCAGATGCTGGCAGAGCCCCAGCCTGGATGTTGTTATGCAATTTGAGGAGTGTTCTGCGCAGATAGCAGCAGGGGAGCCTCAAATGTTTCTTGGTGGTGGGGGTGGTGGTAATGGTGGTGGTGGTGTGTGTGTGTGTGTGTGTGTGTGTACTTTAAAATAGACACAACATCATAAAATTTACCATTATGAACATTTTTAAGTCTACAGTTCGGTAATGTTAATTAAGTATGTTACCAGTGTTGGGCAGGAGATGTAGCTCAGTGCTTACTGTGTTCAGGGTCTTGACTTTGATCTCAGTACCACATTAAAAAAAAGAAACAAGAGAGAAAAGTGTATTCATGGTCCCCTGTATCAACTAGCACAGACTACTTTCAAATTTTTATCAATACCCAAACCAAAACAGTAAACTCCCTGTTGGACTCTTATTGGTCCATATTGTGTGGTTTAACAAAATACTTGAGGCTGGGTACTTTGGGAAGGAAGGAGGCTTGTCTGGCTCACAGTTTTAGGGGTTCCAAAGTACACTGCTGGCATTTTCTTGGTCTAGTGAGGGTCTCATGGCAAATGGCATCACAATGGTGAGAGCACTTGTAAATGACATTTGTAGGACAGGGAGCAAGAGCCTAGGGAGACCCCCAGCTTAATGGTATAACAGTGGTTCTTGCAGGAACGGATCCACTCCTGTGAGACCCAGCTCACCCTGTGGGGCCAGCATTAACCCGTTTGTGAGAATAGAACCAAATTTCTTTCCAGCAGGACTTCAGTACTTCAACCGCCGCACTCTAGAAACCAGGCCTCTAGCATATGAATCTGGAGGGGACAAACCACAGCCAAACCACAGCAGATTCTGAAAATCGTACACAGCTTGGTGTTGTTGCAAGAACTTTGCCGGTGGAATGATGGTTTGGCTGATGAAAACTGGGTTGATCTTGGGAAAAAATTGGTTTGATCCTGATTGGGTAGCTGCTCTTAATCCAGGCTGAAAAGTCCTCATCCTGTTGGTGAGTTTGTTAAACCTCATCTCTGAGGAGAGCCGATTTTAGTCATCTTAATGACTGATGAGATATAATAATATTGATTAAGAGCCAAGAAGTCAGGACAAATTAAGTCCAGGCCTAATTGGGTATGGTGGCACATGTCTGTACTCCTATCACTCTGGCAGGCTGAGGCTAGGGGATCACAAATTGGAGATTGGGCAGCTTAACAAATTAGTGAGACTCTGCCTCAAAATAAAAATAATTTTCTATTTTTGTTAAATAAAAATAATTTTTATTTTTATTAAATTAAATAAAAACACTTATTTTTATTAACTAAAAATAAAGTTTAAATTGTTTTTTTAATTAAAAGATAAAGTATTTTATTCAAGAAAAATTCTATTTCTTAACTAAACATTTAATTAAAATTTTATCTTTATTAAATTTTTAATAAAAATAATTTTAAATTTAATTTATTTTTATTAATAAATTGAATTTATTTTATGAAATAAAAATAAAATTTTATTTTTCTTTAGTAAAAATATTTTTTTATTAAATAAAAATGAAATATTTTATTTTGATAAAATAAAATGGGATATAGCCCAGTATGAAGGCCCTGGGTTTGAGCCTCCAGTACCATACACAAAATGATAATAATAAATAATAATAATAATAATAAGGTCACAGATCCTCATCAAGATCGTGCTGAAGGCAAACTTTGTTCCAAAACTGGTGGGGCCTGTGAGGGGAAACGTCTAGGCACCAACTCCAGTTTAAGTAACCAAAAACATCAGTGCTTCGGCAGGATGAGAATTCGTTCTGGTGTAGGACAGTAGTATAATCTTATGGCCAGAAGATCAGAACAGACATCTCAGATGTTCTAATCCCTTCTCTTTCACAAGTTACAACATTCTGCACAGGTGGGGCAAGGCTTTATGACTTGGCTTATCCAACAAGTTCAAGCTTTTAGGAACATGGCTCTTGTGGCGGCGGCTTCCTCTGAAGTTCTCAGCTCCAAAGCAGCAATAATCCCCACAGATCAAGCGCGTACTTCACTGATACAGGGGGCTCGTCACAGAGGACGACAAAAGGAGAAAAGAATGGAGTAGACTTAGTGGAAATTACTCGGCTGTTCCCAGACAGAGGTCCCCAGGGGGGCCCTTTCCAACTTCCTTGTGACCTGAACAAGGAATTGTTCTGCGCCACAGCCCCTCCAGTACCTTGGTGTCTCAAGCAAGGACTTTACTCAGCCATGTGGACTGAATAAATTATATAGCTCTTCAAGTCCCCAGCACCTATGGAAGCAGTGATGACTGCAAGTGACTTGAACAGGAGCAGTGAATTTATTGAAAGAGCAAGTACGTCACTCCTGGCTGGCACAATTAAAAAAAAAAATCTGCTCTCGGTTCACCCAGACCCTGCCCCTTTGTGGCTGGACATGGAGGCAGTCGTCCAATCCAAGGATCTGCCTGGCCTGGCACTAGAAACTGTCCCCCTTGATTAGTCCCACAAACATTGATGGAAGCTTGGAGGTACTTGGACCCTACGCGTGCTCCTTTTTTCCAAAAAAAATTTCCTATTCACTCCAGTATTTCCTGGGGTTACTTTGTAGCTTGCTTCTCACCTTAATCTCCTGCCTCACCACTGTAAAAATAATATAAAGTACAGGCCATGGTTTTGAGACCATAGTGAGAACTACTTTAATGCAATATACTCTTCCTGAGTACTGGAACTTGGAGGAGGTTGACTGGTCTACTTCCTATCATCTAGAAAACAAGAATGAGAACTTAGAATTTAGCATTAGTACCTGTGTTTTCTGATCCCTGGTCTCACAGTTTATTTTGATGAGTAAGTCGTATTGAGTGCTTGGAATGCACAAGAGAAGTGATTCTCAGAGCCCGTCCATAAAGTTGTCTTTTGATCTGTCAGTACCTTCTTACCAAATTTACCTCCAGTTTTATCTTCCTGATACATCAATTTTCCATCAAAACTCAAACTCTGTATGGAAGCTCCGAAGAGCATTGTTAGCAGCCAAGGAAATGTGGACAGCTATTAGGATCTTATTAGGAGAAGATTTTCAGAAAGGTAGTCTGAGAAGTTCTACAGATCCACTCTCAACAAAACAATCGTAATTGGTGAAAAGTATTCTAAAAACAGCCATTTAAAGACTTTGGAAATTGTCCTTAGGGCATGTAGCAAATGAAGAAAAATTTATTCAGAAAAAGCTACTCAATTTCAGTAAAAAAGAGTGGGAGCCCATGGCATCGGAACTACAAACCACTCTCTCCCTCCCACCCAACCTTACCTAGGTAAGTGTGGTAGAAGGCCAACATGAGTAGATGTTGCCGGGAGGACAGGGCTCCCCTTCCCAAATTAATAGTTGAGGATTGCAGTATCTAATACCCTCAGCTTCTTGCACAGAGGCTAAATTTGAGGAAAGTGCAGCCGAAGAGTGAGGTATTCCTTTCCTCCACTAAACTACCCCTTGTACCACAATAACTATCTCCCAGGTGCTGCAGACTGACAAAACTGGGGTTCAGATCTTATCCACCCTAGTTTGCATGTGGGCTTAGTTTGTAAAAAACAAACCAAGGAGACCAAAGGCTACTTCTCCTACTCAATTCATCCCTTGTCTACCTGGGGCATTGTTCCAAGAAAAGTGGGATATTGTCACTGTCCCAAGTTCTAGAGCAGAGATTCAAAGATTTAATCTAAGGAAAGAGGCAGGAGATATGAACAGAAAGCTCAGGGGGGAAAAAAAGAAGCTAATTTAATTTGGAACAGAGCACATAGAAACTCAAGCTAAAGGTAGTCCCTGAGAACAATAGAGATTTAGGTGATAAGAAATTAAAAGGAAGCTGGAGGTTCCATAAAAGCTACAAGCTAAGGTCTAGATTGGCTGGCTTACCAGAGTAAATCGGGAAAAGAAAGAGCTAAAGAACGTTCTCCTGGATCCAGGAAACACTTTAAAAACTCACCTCAAAAATGACCCCTGTAGCTCAGACTGGTGGTGCATGCCTTTAGTCCTAGCGCTGTGGGAGGCTGAGGCAGAGGAATCACAAATTTCAGCCCAGCCTGGGCAACTTAGTGACTTAGCGGAACACTGTTTCAAAATAAAAAATAGAGGAAGGGTCTAGTTGTAGCTCTGTGTAAAGGCCCTGCATTCAGTCTCCAGTATCACAAAAATAAAGCAACACACACCACAGATACCACTCTTGTAAACAAGATGCTTACATATAATTGGATCGAACTGGAGCAATTTATGTCTCAGAGTATTGCGGGAAATCATAGAGCAATTAGGTGCAACTAGTGAAGCCTAGCAGCTAGGGATCATGCTAACAGAAGTAGGCAACTTAAAACCGAAAGAACGGGGGTGGAGATAGTCAAGAGAGCTTTGCTACAAGCTGTCATCCCAGAGTGACTATGGACATGACCATGCGTGTGCCTTCTAAGGAGGAAAACACTGAAGGTTAATGCTGTGGCGAAACAGCCTTCACTAAAATAATCCAGCCAAGTCACTGAAGAAATAAACAAAAGAAATAGTCCCTAGGCTGAGAGAATCAGTGTTCTGCAACCTATCCTCGAAGGTGTCTTGTGTTAAACAACAACAACAAAAAAAAATATATATATTTTTTTTTGAGACAGGATCTCACTCTGTAGTCCAGGCTGGTCTTAAACTTGGTGGATATCTCAGGCTGGCCTCAAACTGATGGCAAACTTCCTGCCTCAGCCTCCCATGTACTGGAATTATAAACATATGCCACTACACCCAGCCATTTTTTTAAAATGTGATCCTGGGAAATTGAACTCATGGCTTTGTGCATGCTTAGCAAGTGCTTTAATCATTGAGCTATGCCCCAGCCCAACAAAAAGTTACAAGACATGTAAGGAAATAGGAAGTGCAGTAAATCCCATACATGGGGGCCAGGTGGACGTGGGGTTCCAGAAAAACAAGTCACTGGAAGCTGCCTGTGAGAGGGCCTAGATGTTGGACTTCAGTCAGATAAAGATTGCAGAGCAGTTGTTGGTTCAAAGAACTGAAGGATGAAGGAAGTAAAGGATGGTATGATGACAATGCCTCATTAGACAAAGATTATCAATACCAATAAAGAAATAGAAGTCTTAACAACAATCTAAAGGAAATTCTGGAGTTGGAAGGTGTGGTAATTGACAGTAAATCGTCACTAGATTCTTGTAATTCCAGCACCCTGGGAGGCTGAGGCAGATGATAGTAAGTTTGAGTTCAGCCAGGACACTCTAGCAACTTGGCAAGACTCTGTCTTGAAAAAAAAAATTTTTTTTTAAAGAAAGAGCGTAGGGATGTAGCTTAATGCAAAGGCTGTGGGTTCAATCCTCAGTAGAGGAGGAAAAGGAGAAGAGGAAGAGGAAGAAGAAAAGAAGGGAAGAAGGAGGAGGAGAACGAGGAGGAGGAGAAGGAGAAAAACATGGGACACTATTGAGCACATGAGCATATGCATACTGGGATGAGGAGATCTTTGAAGAAATAATGGCCAAAACCTCACAAAATTTGATAAAAGTTTTCCTCCACTTATAAAATCGCCTTCTTCCCTTTTTAAATAGCTCTGTTAGACTTAAGTGGTTATGACTATAGCACTTACCCTGTGCCACCACCTTCTTACTCCTGGAAAGTTTGGCCTTCCAGAGAGCCTGCTGCAGGGAGCTCATGTGTCCAACTCGGAGATCTCGTCACCAGCTGGATTGTATAGCGAGGTGTTTGTTCGTGGCTCTCTCCTTGCCTGTTTCTAGTATATTTAGAAAAGGAGACAGGAGAACACAGTGGACACACAGTATCCATCGCCTAGATGAAACAAGTGCTAACCTTTTGCCATGTATTTTTATAAAATCTTCTCGTTCTTTTTTTTTCCTTCTCGCTCTGTAGCCCAGGCTAGTCTTGAACTCACCATGGAGCCCAGGCTGGCCTTGGACTCAGAGCAGTCCTCCTGTCTCAGCCTCCCTAGTACTGGGATTACCAGTGTGCGCCACCACATCGGGCTTATGTGGTGCTGGGGAATTAAACTCAGGTACTTAGTGCTTGACTTAGCACTTGCTAGGGAAGTGCTTTAGCAGCTGAGCCGTCCCTCCAGGCCCTCTCTTTATATTCGGAAGTAAGTGTCCATGTGTGTTACATATGTATATGTGCATGTATGTATCAGTCAGTCAGTCATACTTCTAAATAAATTAGCATTCACCTCTGAAAAATAAGCACCCTTTTGTTAGGAAAACACAATTCCATTACTACAGGTAAGAGTCATATAATTTTTGAATAGCAATAAGTATTCATCCACATTTAAAATTCCTTGTTATCCCCAAATGTCATTTTTATTATAGTATACAGTTGTATAGTATATTTATAGTATACATAAAGTAAAATTTGCCATTTTAACTGGTTTTTTAAAGTATATAATTCATTAACATTAAATATATTCAGATTACTATACAACTATTACCACTATTAGCAGAAATTTCTCATTATCCCAAACAGAAATACTGCTAATTAAAGATAATGCCCCATTTCTCCCTCCCTAACCCTCAAATTTCTTTAATTCTGCTTAACTCAAATAGGATATACGTATCTTTCACTTGGGCATTATGTTTCTTAAGAATCTTCATCTGTCTCTTCTCTCTATACTCACATTTTATTTTCATGACATTGACTTCTTGATGATTTGAGCCTAATTGTTCTACCAGATGTCCCACATTTTGTATTGTCTGGTGGCTTTTTCATAGTGTTACTAAAGTTGTTCTGTTCTCTGTCTTTTCTGTGCACTGGAGGTTAGAGGTAAAGGCTTGATGAACGTCATGGATGCATTTTGGTAAGAATTCTCCACAGGCCATGCCAGGTACTCCTTATCACGTTCTGTTTGGCCAAACGTAATGCCTGGTTATCTTACTATTGATGAGCCTAATATTGAGCACTGGGTTAATTGTGATAACTATAAAATAATAGGTTTCTAAAGATGAAACTTCACTACTTGGCAGGGTTATTTTGATATTCATTCCTATTTTACTCAGATAAAGGGGCTCAGAGGAGTTGTCTCATACCCAGGATATAGCCTTTAACTTTTGTAAGGAGCAGACAAATAAAAACAAAGACTTTTTTATGGAATGGATGCTAAGAATTCTAGCTTACCTCTGAGGGTGGTCCATCACGGCAGAAATTTCTGGAATATCAGGTCTAACAGAGAATATTTTTGAACTGGGCCAAGGAATAAGATACTCTCCAATTGAGCATGTCTAAGAATTTAAACACAGATAAATAGACCTTTGGCTAACAGTTACTGATTTGGGAATTTGCAAAGTCAATACTGAAAAATATTTTAAGGTATTTTAAAATAAATCCCTCTCTCTTGTTTATCTTCCCCATCCTCCTTGATGAATCACATCAGGTTGCAGAATAAAAGAACCAAGGAAGAGGGTTTATTTGGATGCAGATCTTTAGATGACTCGAGTGCCACTGAGTTCTAGAACAAGGAAAAACCGTGTTTGTGTTCTCTCTGCTTGGTGCTCACCTCTTCTCTTTCAGCTGCTATAAACCAAATGACTGAGCCAGTCGGGGGTAAATAGGGAACTGTATTAAAGGACTTCATTGTTAAAACAGAGTTTGAGCTGCTAAGGAAAAAATGAGTTATTTTTAATCTCCAGTAAATACTTCGCTTTAGAGCAATTAAATACCCATGTCAGCTGAACTCTGCCCAAGGTTGTCCGGGATTTCTGGCTCTCCATAGGGGATTCTTGATTGTTATTGTTGCGTTCTTGTTTTTATGATTTTGTTTTTTAGCTAGGACAATTGCAAATTTTTCTGC
>PVKB01007658.1:0-29983 GCA_004027205.1 Ctenodactylus gundi
GTCTCTCACAGAGACCACCACTGAACAAAACTCTACCGAATTGACACCATAATGAAGACTCCGAAATATTTTCACCAAAACACACAGAGGACTTCAAACACCTACACTAAGACTCCAACAGAGATCCACACTAAAACTCCCAAGGAGACAAGCACAGAGACATTTCCACAGGCCTCTATAGAGAACCACACTGAGAGAACTCCACAGAGACACACACTGAGTTCTCCACAGAGACTCATAATGAAACTCGGACAGAGATCCACACAAATATTTTCACATAGACTTACATTCCTCCCAATACCCCACAAAGACACTTCCCAATAATCAATACTGAATCTCCCAAAGGGACCCACAGCAACCAGTACTCAGAGATCAGCACTGAGATTTTTTAATAACACAAAAAGATTCTACAAGGATTTCCCTCAGACACTATGCGCCACCATCTGGGTCCTCACAAAGTCCTATCACAGAGACACACACACACACAAAACTAGAGACTTCTGTCAGGGAACTGTCCTAAAAGAGCCCTGAGAGATACAACAGGAGGCTCCCAGTGTCGATTGTGACTGCCACACTGTCGTCACACACAGCTCTCTCAGATGTCACAGAAATGTCTCACAGACGTGCTAAAAATGACATTACACACAGACGTCCATTACCAGATACACAACTGAACCCAAGGGAGACCTCACAGATCATCCTCGAGACTTCCCATAACAAGACTTCCACTCAGAACATGCAGTTCTGCACAGCAAAGGAAACAATCGATAGAGCGAAGAGGGGACCACAGAATGGGGACCAAATCCTCGCCCGCTACTGCTCACACAGAGGACGATTATCAAGAATATACAAAGAGCTGGAATAAAATGACCCTTCAAAATAAAGGATCCAATAAAAAATAGGAATCTGAAATGAATAAACAGTTCACAGAAGTCCCAATGGCCAATACATACATGAAAATATTCAACATCTTTAGTCAATTTATAATAGCTAAATCAGGGAAGAAGAATTGCCTAACCATAGATGAGTAAATTAAGATGATATGGTACATATACACAGTGGAGTGCTACTTTCTCTGCCATGAAGAATGTCAAATGTGAGTCAGTTGTAGGACAATGCATGCACCTCCCGCCCATCAGGCACAGTGAAGTGAATCAGACCCAGAGAGTGAAATATCACAGGGTTTCTCTGAGGAAACCAAACCATTAAAAATGTAAGAGATATGGAAGAAAGTCAGAAGTAAACTTTGTGGGGAGGGAAGGGAAAGTAGGGCGAGATGAGACTGTTGGAAGACTACATGGGCTATTCTTGTACCTTTAGAGCTCCGTGTACATTTCGGAATCATTATATATGTACATTAAAAACATTGCAACAATTTTATTGGCATTGCTTCCCATTTATTACCTCTTTAAAATAATTTCCTATTTGTGAACATGCAGTATCTTTATTCTAGAAAAGTTTTACATTTTTTCTCCATGATGTTTTAAAGAAAAGGCTATCCCTCCAGTTTTGTTACCAGAAACGGGACACTCTTCCTATGTTTGAGTGGCTGGTGTGCTAACCTACATAGATGATCTATTCACCAACTGTGCTTGATTTTGGCTTCCTTGTTCTAATGACTTTCAAAGGTTTCCAATGCTGTTGGTAAATATATCTCTAATATTTTCTCAACTCAGTGGATTTTGTTGTTTGTCTTACATGTCTGAGTACCTCCAGGGCAACACTTAGTCATCGCAGTGGTCACTGTAACCCTTTCCTTGTTTCTAACTTGAGTTAATGGAAGGATCTGAGGAAGGCTCCCAGAACTCTGCATGTTTCTGCAGAACCACTGTGGGTCCTCGCCAAGTGGGTAGTGTTTGCTGAATGTCATGAAAGCAACCATTTGAACTTGCACTTGGAGGGCATAAAAGTCCGGGAGCTTTCTCCTGGGCTCACGCTACCACCCTCAGGGCCATGCTGTCCTGGCAGAATCCCATCTATCAGACCCAGCCCATACCCTTAGCAAGGTTCACAAAGGTACCTGCGCTTCTATGGTCCCATTGAGACCTTCCTTCCCAAGCTGGAACGCAAACCTCAGAGCAGAGCAGGGATCCTGAGGCATACTTTTTCTTGGAGCTGACACATGTGGTTTCCCAAGAAAGACAGCTGAGTCTCCTTATCCCCTTTGAAGAGTTTCCATCATATGGATTTTGTTCAGAGCACCTTCTAATGTAGCTCAAGGAACCAAGCCTTTCCCTCCCGTCCACTAGCCTTGATGGGGTGGGTATGTGACCAAGGTGCAGAAAGTCACACAAGTGTGCACACATAAGACTTTCTGAATCTCCCTTCCTCTGCAGCAGCTAGGAAACTCTCCTGTGGTGGCCCTGATAGCTGTTTAGTGGTAGGTGATGAGCAGTATGGTGATAGCCAAGGACAGACCGCAGGGAAACGGTGGTAATGACATGGTCCAAACCAGACCAATGGGAGCGGGCCTCACTTGTCCCTGTTGCTTGGCTGCCCTTGGTTCCGACCTTCTTCTCCACCTGACTAAGTGGGTACTCCATTTCCTGCCAATAAAATCCCTTCTTCAGTCAATGTTGGTGCCTACTGCTTGGAATTAAGAACTCTGACTGACCCAGCCACTAGCCCAGCCAGGGCTTCCCTGCCGCTCAACTCCAAGAGCAGTAAGGCTAGAAAATAATACGACAGCTCCACAGCTATGCAATATAGTAGCATAGCTTTATCCGTATGACAGTAAGAAGTACGTATTGTGTCTAAAGAACATGGCAGGATAGAAAAGGTTTTATTTCATTACATATTTATACAATAAAAATTACGTTACAATCCTAATGCTTTAACCAAAGGCTTTTCTAGCACCCTCAGACTTATGTTCAACTCCAGTCTTCCATCATGATTTCAAAAATCTTGGGGATCATTTGCTTAGTAATTGGAAAATAGGGATAATAATGGTTGAATACTTTCCTAATGAATTTCATTCCCCTGGTCTTTAAGACAGATAACTGTGTCTACTTCGTTAGCTTGGAGAATGGATTCACAGGTAAAGGTACAGAGCACTGTGTGAGTGGCACCCAACAGGCACATGCAGAACACTAGCTCCTACCTAACGTTGATGACACAGTCAGCTGAGTCTCTGCATGTATACAAGCTCTTCACCAAAGTGAGATTATTTCCAACTGGTGCGATCTTTTCAGCCATGCTGAACTTGGAAGCAATATGACCTCAGAATACTTGTTCCAATGCTTCTGGTTTCCACTCCCACGATATTCATTTGGTCACTTACCACGTGGGTAAATCCACTGGAAAGAAAATGGAAAGCAAAGCAGCATACGAGGTATTAATCCAGGAAAAGCACAAACATTTGAGTAGTCAAAAAGTTTTCTGTGTGCGGTGGGGGTTGGAGGGGATATTAGAAATCAATCCCAGGGTCTTCACACTGAGCTACATCCCCAGTCCGTTTTTATTACTGATTTTGAGACAGTGTCTTGCTAAGTCATTAACTTGCCCACAGCCCTCCTCCTGCCTCAGCCTCCTAGAACATTGGCATTTACAGATCTGCACCACCAGGCAAGGCATGAGGAGTAAAAGCTTTTATATGACAATGGAGTTTGGTTTTGTGTTCCTTTTCCCAGAAGTCTATTCCATCTGGCCTTTTTCTATGTCTTCTGTACTCTGGGCTTTGATCTGAGGATCTAAGTGGAAATACCAGTTTGGGACCCTCCTGAGAGTGGCTGCCTAAAGCATGATTCCAACTCCTCTCAGAAACTTTGAGCACAAGAGCACCCAATTTCACCCAACCCAACAAGTCTGAATCATTTCCCCAAAATTCATGATGAACCTATAATCCTGATCAGTGTCACTGTTCTTGAGTGAAAGAAATGTAAACACAGAAGCTCCATACAGTCATTTCCCACAAGGCCAGAGTCAAAATCAAACCTGGGCTTGGCCATGTGCCCTCTGTGGGGCACTGGACAAAATGGCCGCACCTCAGCCTAAAAATATGTGCACTGGTGGTACTGTAAATCAAGGGATATAATGTCTATACTGCAAAGCCAGACCTAAGAATCTGGCTTTTTTACAAAGGAGAACGTAAGAGTGTGTGCAACAGCTGGGCTTGAGCCCTAGTTAGTAACAGGTAGGCTGAGCTTATGACTTTAAGTCATAGCAACATTCTTCCCAACATTTCCTTTAAAAAAAAACTACTTTGGTATGTGCCTTCCTTCTAGCTACTCAGGAGAATGAGGTAGGAGGACTGGCTGGGCCCAAAAGTTTGCAGCTAGCCTGGGTAACACAGTGAGATCCACTTTCAAAAACAAGCCAAGCATGGTAGTACACGCTTATAATCTCAGAACTTGGGGGGCTGAGGGAGAATCACTTTGAGTTCAAAGGCAGTATGAGTTAATATACTGACTCCAAGGCCAGCGTGGACTACTGAGGAGATCATGTCTGAAAAAAGCAAACCAAAACAAAACACAATACTGCTTGGTAGACCACATAAGGCCATTTTATAGACAAAGGAAAAGTGCCACTTACCTGGCCCATTTGTGGGATCCCCCAAGCAAGTGATAGCAGCTCTTGAGAACCGGGAATTTGTTTTCCTTATTCCACACATACACACGCAATGAGAGATCCAAGGAGGAGGTGATGACTCGGTTCGGGTCCTTGAAGCAAAGTCAAATGAGAGGCGTATATGGATTCCACGATCTAGAGAGCACACAGTGGGCAGGGGGCACTGTACTCACCACCCACACGGATGTGATAGGCCTGTGGTGGTCCTGGAAGGCTACCAGCTCCAGGCCGTGGATGGTGAACAGCACCAGCTTCAAGCCAGAAGCCAGCAGGATCACCTGGGAGCCATGGCCCTGCATGACGTGAGGTGGCTTCATGGTGTCTGGCACAACGAAACTGGCCACCTGTTGCACTTTGGGGAACAAAACACACAGATTGGCTTCTTTCGAAGAGACCTACGCCATACCTAAGATGACGGGATACAGTGAAAGGATCAATGGCTTCACAGTGAAACCTGCACTCAGCCCCATGTATCTACTTCCCCAAATCTCCAGCTCATGAACAACAGAATAGTGATTATGCTGCCATGTTCCCAGGCCATGAAGAGTCAATGCAGTGTGCTCAGGTGCACAGTATTTGGCCCTCTGAGTCATTCTGGGATTGGGGGGCTCCTTTTCTTTCTCCTCATCTTAGGATGAAAAAAGAAATACAAACATCACACTATATAACATTTATGACATCTCCCAAAACCACTGTCAAAACTATTGCCTTTTATACAGATAACAGCCTTCCTTTTAATCAGGAAAAAAAAAAAAAGCCTCTGGTGAAGAATTCATGTACTTTCCATATCAAACACACACCCTTATTTACCTTTTCATATGAAATGATATGAAAACAAATGATTTTAATATAAAGAAAAAACATGGACCACATGGACGGCCTCTCACAGTGATGCCAGGCTTAGGAAATAGAAGAGGGAAGTGAAGGGGCCACATTTTTACATTTTCCTTAAGGAAGAGACAGCTGGCTGTTATTCACCTTTCTTTGTACTCAGTGCTTAGAAGACAGACTGTGGGAACAGGTGGCATTTAATACCTGAACCCCAGAGCCACAGGGGGCACAACATGAAGCATTCTACTAGTACATAAAATCAAAACTTTGGCCGTGCCACTACACCACTGTTTCACTGACAGGGAAGAAAAAAATGCCACCAAGGAAATGTAATGAACTTGTCCAGGCAGCATCACGCTGCAACGGCAGAACGCACAGACCACGGCCACCACGGGGTTCCTTACCCAGAATGTCCACTCCGTCCCTGGACTTGTTGGTTCTTAACTCAAAGGTAGTGACAACCAGCTGCATGTGGTCATCACTTCTGTGCATCACAATCACCCTGGCGGCCTCATCGGGGGCCCAACAGACTCTGAAACTCAGGCGGACGTGGAGAGTGGTACAGACTGGAGACTTGTCCTCTGACGGACACAGCAAGGACTGAGTGCAGAACACCTGGGGAAACAGCCCTGCGTGGTCACAGTGCAGGTTAGGGAGGAGCTTCTCAGACCCTGAGCCCTCAGAGAAACCCGGGGCCACCCGACTCTGCCCTACAGGGCTTGACCAGCAGCCTGAGCAACTAAAGGTCCTCCTTGCCATGCTAGGGGCTGTCAGGGTTTATCTCAGCTCACAGCAGCCAGCCCCTCTGGAAACCTCCCACTGTGCTTACTGAGCCGAGTGAGGCTGCTGTGAGGAATAAATCACAAAGCAGGCATTTCTCTATGTGTAATGCCTTGAATATCCTCCTACGCATTACTTCCGTCTCCTCCCGCCTCCTCTGGCCTCAGGCTCCTCTTCCAGGGATCTGGCGGCTTCTGTGGCCTTTTCCCTTCTCCCCAAGCTGCTCTTCTCTGCCTCCTGCCCCTTCCTGCGGTTGTTCTCGGTCTGCCCCTCCTCCTCCTCAAGACCATTCCCTGCTGTCTGCTTTCTCCAGGGATCTAAATTCCTGCTTTGGACTCTAGCACTCAAAATGTCCTTCATCTCCAATAAATGATGTGACATCTCTGTACCTGGGACTAGTCAGGATACCCTGTGACTCACAGGGCATCATGTAGATAGGACAGGGGCCGCCCACACACAGCCAGAATGCAGGAGGTGCTAGAAAGCACTGCAGCCTCCTTCTCCAGGCTCCAAATGCGCCTCCTTGCTGGCATCAACTTCATGCCCACCCCCCTCACCCTCACTTATGCCCTCACCCTGTGAAGCGGTCCTCAGACCACCAAACAGATCCTGAATGTTTCCAATGGCATGTTCTTACAGCCCCAGACCTGTTCAAAATTGACTTCCGCCCTACCAGCAGGGAGTCTCTTCTAGCTCTGCAGATAGCATGGCATCCAGGAAAAGCAGACATCTGGGGGAGGCAGGAGCCCCCAAACTCCCTGCAGGGAGGAACAGACCACCACGTGGAACAGACCATGCTCTGAGTAACCAGGGCCTGAGCCTGCCCACCTGTGGGCAGTATTTGGTCCTCTGCTAGCAACTCTAGACCATGCATCTTGTGCATAGGCCCAGGGCACCAGACTCCCACAAACCCAGGCTCCCCAGGGAAAAGCCTCTGCAGACACCTACCTTTGGGGCCATAACTAAATCCTGTGCAGATGCAAACACCCACTGTCGGTCAGGGGAGCAACAGAGACTCACAGAGGCAGCGGGAAACACGGTCACTTTGGAGACCACCTGTAGCTGAGGTACCTTCAGTGTGTAGAGGTTCCCTTCAACACAGGTTACCTGCAACAGAAAAGGAACCCTAACATGGTGGTATGAGAAACGCAAGGCCCCAATCCCTGAGGGAGTCACCTTGGCTGTATCCTTACCAAAGGACAGGGAAGACTGCTTAACTGAGGCCTCACTGGGTGTCAGTTACTTTTAATTTGTGTTTTAAAATACTTTTTCAAGTACAAAGACAAAGGACCAGAACTGTAACTCAGTTTAGAGCACTTGCCTAGCAAGTATCAAGCCTGGGTTCCATCTCCAGAGCCACACCAAATTAACAAACAAATAAGGGCAATGTTAATGAGCACAAACCTTCAGAGCAAAGCTGCTGCTCCTTTCTTTTGGCAGGCTTGGTCCAAGACCCTCACCACCCACTGGCAAAGGCACACTGGGTCACACAGAAGTGCCTTATATATCTTACATTTAGAACATTCCTTAGAATATTTACCATAGTAGCAGACACTCTGAGTTTTTACTTCCTCTCACCTTGATGGAAATCTAAAGTGTTTCCCATTTTGTCATTACGAACAAACCAGACCATGAGCACTTTGCACACAGCTGTGTACAGGTTCTGGGCACTATTCTGGTGGACAGCCAGCCACCAACAACTCCCGGTTAAAGATTATCCATACTTAAAACTTCTAACAGAAAAAAAAAAAACATGCTTTCAAAAGCTTCAAACTTTATTCTTACATATTATATAGGAAGATATCTATTAATACTTCTCTCCATCCAACATATATAATATTGATCTTTAAAAATACTTTCTAGTTTAGAAGTAAAAAGTCTAATTTTCAGGTCACTATTTAGAAAACTAGTTAGGTTTGCCATCCTAACATATTATGGGCTATCAATACTTTCCTATTAATTAACTTCCCCCACCTGTCTCTGTAGTGCTTGGGATCACACAGGGCATCATGCATGCCAGGCAAGCGATTTGCCACGGACCTACTCTCTCAGGCCTTTTAATTTTAATACAGGGTCTCACTCACTAAGTTGCCCAGGCTAGGCTCGAACTTGCAATGTTCCTGCCTCAGCCTCCGAAGTAGCAGTCCAACTTTTGAAATCACTTGTATTATATATTCTTCAGATAATTTTGTAACCTTGCCTTTCACATTCAGTTTCCTAAATATCCTGTATTTCTATGAATGCAGTAAGGCAAAAATGCTTAGCTTTGCTTTCCCAGCTACCAAATGTTAAATTCTGCAAATAGTTTGCTTTGTATCCACTCTTCTAAAACCCATCCTGAACGCAGGCTCACACAGGCAGCGTATCCTGGGCTTTCTATTGTATTCAACTTAGCTAGAAATACCTAAAACTGTTGTGCCAGAAAATGCACAGGAAATGGCAAGGAACATCCAAGGAATATTAAGCCAGGCTGAAAGCAAGACATTCTAACTGATGAAAACATTCCCCCAGAGAGCAAAGAGGGAAAGAGACAGTAGCACACCGCAAGACAGAATAATACTTCCACCATGCTGTTTCAAACCACTTTTGGATCTGTTAGGTATCTGAGGCCAGCAGCCTTCAAATCTGAATGTCATTTGCAGGGAGAGGGCTTGAACTGCCACCCCTGGGAGCCATGGCATAATGGTACAGTCAGCAGTGTATCTGGTGGTGTCATGGTCTGGATCTGTAGTGTCCCCAAAAGCCTCACGTGCCTATGGAGACTGTGTAGGGTTGGGAGGTGGGGCCTGGCTGGAAGGCGAGGGCCTGGAGTCGCGTGTGGTGGTTCCACCCTTCCTCTGAGATTCTCTCTGTGCCACCATGCCCTGAGGATCTCCGCAGCTGGAGCTCTGGCTCCGGCCCTGCCCCTGCTCCAGCCGTGCCATGTGCTTCCATCATTTTCGAGCTGCCCACCTGTGATGGACTGTGACCTTCTAAAACTATAACCCAAAATAAATCTTTCTTCCCTAAGTTGTGGATGGCAGGTACTGAGTCACGGTGACAAGACAGTAACTAACACAGGTGGTGACTCCACAACCCCCAGACTTGTCACCCAGTTTTGCTGATTGGTAAGCCAGACCCTACACTGTGCTGCTCTCTCCCGCCTTTGCTGGGTCCCAGCAAGCCTCAGTTCCCATGGTTGGCATGTAGGACAGGCATGTCCTCTTCCAGTAGCCTCAAGTCATGTTCCTGCCATCATCTGAGTGAGTCCAATGTGAAATCATGTCTTGTCCCTGACTCAGGCTCAGGGGAACAGCTTTTACCCAGAGACCACAGTAATAGCCCATGTGACACACAGGCCAATAGTCACTGATGTCAGGAAGCCCAGTCCTCACAGGTGTGCCCCATACCACTTCTCAAAGCACATGCTTCCTAGGCCCTGGGAAAACTGAGTTGTTGCTGCCAACTAATGTTACTATAGCAACAAGGACTGATTTTTCTGGGTTACTGGCACCCAGAGCTGCCGTTTGTTTGTTTGTTTGTTTGTTTGTTTATTTATTTATTTTTGAAAAAGGGTCTTGCTTATAGCCAAGGCTGGTCCTGAACACACTATGTAGCCCAGGCTGGACTTGGACTCACAGCCATCCTCCTGCCTCAGCCTCTCTAGTGCTGGGATTACAGGCATGTGCCACCACGCCAGGCTGCATGTGGTCCTGGAAAACTGAACTCAGGGCTTTGCGCTTGCTAGGTGTCTTAGTTACTTTCTCATTGCTGTGACTCAATACCTGACATGCACAACTTTAGGGAAGCAAGATCTATTCTAGCTCACAGTTCAGAAGGTCCCAATCAATTCATGGGTGGGTGGCAGGAAAATGGTGGAGTCATATGGTGGTTCTGCAGAGATCCTCACAGCATGGTGGGATACAGAGATACTGTGGGGAAGGATGGAATCAGCACACGCCCCTCCAAGTCAAGCCCTAAGCATCTGTTCCGTCCAGCCCGGCCCCACCTACCAACACTACACAGCCTCCATTGGCACATGAGGCTTTTGGGCCACACTCCTGATCCAAACAACACCACTACGCATGAGCTTTAACCACCATGCCATTCCTCCCACCCCTTCACCTGCCTTCTTACAGGGACAGAGAATAGCATTCCCATGCCTGACAGCTGAAAAAGAGGGCAACAGAAAGTTGGGATCCCACTGAGTTCCAGGCAGGGCTTAGCAATGTGTTAAGGAGCTCCCAGAGGACCCAGTTCCCATAGGAAACATCCACTCTGGCAAAGGCAGTACAGCATTTTACCAAATAGAGCTGGATCCTTGTTAAGTTGTTAATTTTAATGACGTGCAGATGACATCTTAAACATCCAGATGGCCCTTGGGAGAAAAAGGGTTCACCACTGGGCCCAGTGGCTTGAGCCTATAATTTCAGGCCTAGGGAGGCCCAGGCTAGAGGATCACAAGTCTGAGTCAGCAGGGGCCACTTAGCAACTCTGTAAAACTGCCTCTAAACAAACAAACAAACAAAAAACCTGGGGAAGAAGCTCAGTGTATCAGTGAAAAGGCCCTGGGCGTTTCTTCCTGAGACAGCCCCGCCAAACCAACAAAACACAACAAAATCTCTTCTCACTTCTGTCAACAAGGTGAAGATTAGCAAGGTGCTCCCTTAACTCTGATGATAGCTATTTGGGACTCACAGAGAAGAATCTTATATGAGCAGGGTAAAGAGGATCACCTGTGCCCCAAAGTAGGTCCAGTAACCACAAAAGAAAAAAGCAAGAAACGGTAAAAAAAAAGTCAGGAAAATAAAGAAAACAAAAATAATTACAGAGGCCCATGGAACCACCACTGCTCTTCTCAGCACCTAAAATGTGAACACAAGCCAACATCTCTTAGAACTTTTTGCTTGTTGCTGAGACTGAACATCAGCTTCCCTGTTGCTAAAAACTATGCAAAAAGACCGTGGATATAGCTCAGTGCAAAATGTAGTCAAGCAAGTCTTGACCCTGGGCTCCAGAACCAAAAAACAGACAAACACACCCCAATAACCACAAGAACCACACACAAAATCTGTTCAAGCTGTTTTTCAAAACACAAGTGTGGAACCCTAGGATGTCACCTAAAATGACCCTCAGAGCCTGGTGGATTCAAAGTCTTCGATGAGGCAATGAGGACAGGGCAGAGGGTGCCTTCGACCTTACAGGGCAGATCCCCTGGGCTGCAGCACTGTGGACACACGAGTCACAGCTGATCCAGTTTCCTTCCCTCACGGGTGAAATTCCTTCACTACCAGCGGCAGGGAGATGCATGAGGTTGCTTCCCGAGGTGGCCAGCGCAGTGGTCCTTAGGCATTTCAGGCGATGAGCCTTCAGTTAGTACCACTGGAAGCCACCACATTCTTGCTTAGAGATTTCGCCAAGATCTATTTATGTAGTACCCACAAACTGGCACAATCTGAGTGGTGCCTGGCATTAACGGCTCTCAACACATCATGATCTGAGGCCACGGGCATCTCATTAGTGCCCCAGGGATGTCAGCATCCACAGGATTCAGCAGGCTCCTCCTGGCCTCCTAAGTCCCTGGACCAGCCTGACACAGTAAGGTGCCCTCAGGCCCCAGGATGAAGACTTGCCCTCCTGGGCTCTGCATAACACACCATTAGAATAAAACCTGCCACCCACACACAGGCCGTTCTGAGGGTGGAGGCTCAGGACCTGAGCCCATGACTCCTTATTTGCACTTTGTGCTTAGGGTCCTGGAGGCAGCTCCCACTGAGGCCTCCTCAGTATGAACAGACATGCCACTGCAGGACAAAGGCAGACCTGGCACCTCGGGAGTCTCCTTCATAGGAGGAGGCAGTTTCCTCTCTGTTGGTTCCCTCTCCAGATGCACTGGCCCCACAGGAGGCCACCCCATTCCAGGACCAGTGGCTCCCTGAAAATCAAGCAAACCAGAAAATGTTCTATACTTTTCAGATAGCACTGTCACAACTACACGTGACAGCCCCACTAAAGAGCTGCTCAACCCATCCCTAACTGAAATGTTATGAATGGAAGTGGGGAGTGGGAGAGAGGCGGGGATGGGTAGCACACGCTTACAAGCCCAGCACTCTCGTAGGCTGAGGCAGGAGGATATTCAAGCCCAGTCAGGGCAACTCAGCAACTTAGAATGACTCTGTCCAGAAATTTTAAAAAACGGCCATGGATGTAGCTCAATAAAAAGCCCCAGAATCAAGCCCCAGTCACACACACACACACACACACACACACACACACACACACACACGCGATGTCCTCAGGGGTCCTCCTGGTCCTGGGGTTCCTGGTCAACAACTGGCGCTTCTGCAAATGTTTACAGACCCTGGGTCATTGGCCAAAGTCTGGCTGGCTGTAAGACTGGCAAATGTCAGAAATGGTTCCTTATAGATCTTTCACCATCTACATACCCAAAATATAAATCAGGGTCACACATGTCTGCACACACTCAAATCACAAGACAAGGTCTCATCAGGAGGCTTCTCATCCCCTTTATCTTTTAAGACATCAGCATTTCCCCTCTCAGAACACACAAAGCTGGGCTCTCAATCACGACTGTCAACAGAGCTTTCGTGGGCCTCCTGAAGCACTAGGAGGGCATGCCTATACACCGCAGGCTCAATCCAACCAAACATGCACATTTCTGTCTCCAGAAGCAGCATGAACTATAGCAGAACCTGATACAATTCCTGATGTTTCACAACTGACAATTTTTGTTTATTGTTTTTTTCTTTTTTTTTCTTTTGGTGGTACTGAGGATTAAGCCCAGAGCTTACATACAACCCCAGTGCAACAAAAATTTTTGAGTCAGGATCATGCTAGTTGCCCAGGCTGGCCTTGAACTTCTGGCCTCTATATCACCCTCCTGAGAGGCTCAGATCACAAGCATGCACCAACCTATGCAGTTATGGTGGACAGATTTTAAATATCACCTCTTTCTCTTCCCTTTTCATTCCATATTAGGACAAGCAGCTGAGAAGGCCCTTGGCACAGGCAGGAAGTTCATGCCACATAAACCCTGGACCCACACCATGGCATTCTTACTCCCGCCCACCCTCCACACCCACCACCAGACGTGTGTGGCTCCTCCTCACTCTCCCAAGTCACTTTCTTTTTTCTTTTTCTTTTCTTTCTTCTTTTTTGTTTGTTTGATTTTGAGACAGGGTCTCACTCTGTGGCGCAGGCTGGTCATGAATTCACTTCGGAGCCCAGGCTGGCCTTGGACTCCTGGCAATCCTCTTGTCTCAGCCTCCCGAGTGCTGGGATTATAGGTGTACGCCACCATGCCCAGCTTATGTGGTGCTGGGGAATTGAACTAGGGTACATGGCGCTTGCGAGGCAAGCGCTTTAACCGCTGAGCCATTCCTCCAGCCCCCCAAGTCACTTTCTGAACTGCCCCATGAGCCTGCCTTGTCTTCACATCCAAACCAAACTTGGGGTTGGGGTTAATTCCAGTCCAATAGGGCAAACAACAGACACCCCGCTTTCTTGTTATGAGAGGCTTCGGCCTTTTTACTCTTCTTTGGGGAGTTATGACAGAGATTATGGTACACATCTCTGACTTACAAAACGATCTGGTTAGGTGGAACATTCTGTTTTCCTGGACAACTGGAGGTTCTTACCACTTTTTAGTTCCTTATAACCTTTTTCTAACTTAAATGCAAACATCACACACTTTTCCTCTACATGTACTTAAAAATGCCTAAGATACTATTGCTATTCTGCACTAACAAGATTTAGGTTTCACCTACCATTGGATTCGTTGTGTAATATTTCCTGATCTTCTAAAATTCCACTTGAGATTATTTTTTTCTGCCTCAAGTCCCGTTAGTATCTTGCTGCAAAGTCTCCATTATCTTTTTTTTTTTTTTTTTGCAGGGCTCAGGATAAAACTCAGGTTTCACACAAGCTAGTCATATGCTCAATCACTGAGCTACATCCTAGCTTCACTCGTGAAAGACACGTTTTCCAATTACAGGATTCTCAGGTGGCAGCCACACCTTTTCAGACATCATCTCATTGCTATCCAGCTTCCAGCACCACTAATGAATCTGTCTTGAACGGAGCTTCATTTCCTTTGGCGGTTATTAAGATTTTTCTTATAAGCTGAAGGTACAGCTCAGTAGTAGAGCCCTTGTCTAGCATGTGTGAGGCCCTGGGTTCAATCCCCAGTGCCAGTCCCACAGCCCACACTAATGCTTAGTTGTCATTTATTTACTCTGCTTAGGGATCCTACGGACCGATGTCTGTATTCGATTCTAGTAAAGTATCTCTTCTTCTGCCTCATTTACCTCCTCCTCTACTCCCAAAATACCATGTAAATAAATACTGGAGGCTTTGTGGATCCTTTACAGTCTTGTGGTCTGCAGGGCTTATAGGCAGCAGCATCAGTATTGCCTCTAGGTAACAGTTAGCAGAGCTGGACTCACGGACATCCACAGAGACCAAGGGAGGGAGATCTGCATGGACACAAAACCTCCTACTGAGCCACATGCCCATTAAAACCTAAGCAGCACTGTCTGTATCTCTCCCCCTCTTCCACTCTGGTATCCTGGGGCTCGTTCCAGTTCCTGCTGATAGTACCCTAGTTCAGCAGCTCTTTTTTATATTCATTTGTTGATTTGTTTGTTATGCAAAGAATATGGTTTTATTTTGAAAACAAGAGGTAAGATCTTCCACTAACTGGAAGAGGTCCCAAAGAGGGTTGTCCTTATATTCTTAACTTTTTAATTTACGTACAACACATATATAAAGACCTGCACAAAACCTGAATAACTTATTACAAAGCAAATACCATGTCACCGCCCGAGTCAGAGAACACCCTGCCAGCAGCCCACAGGTCTTCTGGCCCTCATCCAATCACTGTCACCCACCTTGCTACTAAACCCAATCACTGAGTTCTTAATCTCTGGTAATGAATTTCTCTGGAATTTGTCTTGATTCTTCTCTAAATCTGTAACTTCATTCTTTTGCAGCTTTAAGTTCTCCTCTGAAACTTATCTCCCTGGATATGGTGACCACTGGTGGTTTAATGCCTGTCAGAAGACGTGTGCCTCCACACTGCTGGCTATTTATCTGCATTTACCTTCACACGATCTCATCTCCTCAAGGGCCAACTTTCAAGTGTGGGCTCAACACTGTATTTTGAAAACAGAAATAACGTGAGGTGAAGGTACTATCA
This sequence comes from Ctenodactylus gundi, assembly GCA_004027205.1. Lineage (NCBI taxonomy): Eukaryota > Metazoa > Chordata > Mammalia > Rodentia > Ctenodactylidae > Ctenodactylus > Ctenodactylus gundi. Next base: position 15,374 of record PVKB01007658.1, read on the forward strand.
CCTTAGGATACACTGTCTTTCCACCTCCCACAAGTGACGGGTGCCAGCTGAGCCCACCCCAGCCAACGCATGAGGGCTCACAGGGTCCATCCTGGTGGCCCTACACTTCATCCTGTGTCCCTGGCCTGCCAAAGGGCTGCTCAGCCTCTCAGCTGCCTCAGAGTAAATGCCTTCGAGGCAAAAAGAGATCCTGTCAACGGGGTCACTGCTTTGATTTCTGCCATTTCCTTAATCTTAGACTTGAAACTGTTCACTCCTTTTCAGCTCACTGATATTACCAGGCAGTTTTAGGTCTTACCTAAATTGTTCCTTAGAAAGTTTTTAAAAAAGTACTGAGGACAGAGGCACAGTGGTACCTGCCTATAATACTAGCACTCTCAGGGGTTGAGGCAGGAGGATCACAAGTTTCAATCTAGCAACTTAATGAGACTCTGTCTCTAAATAAAATTTTAAAAATCAGCTGGAATTGTAGCTCAGTGCAAAGGCCCTGAGTGCTCAACCCCTACCACCAAAAACAAAACAAAAAGCCAAGAGACAAAAAAGGACACATGACTGACTACAGAAACTTAAGTAGTCAACACGGCTGACCTCACTGTGAAGGAAGGAAAAGTCTGCAGACAGGCTGCTGACATGCAGCACCGAAGGACAGGGAAAGAGTCATCTGCAGGGTGGGGAAGGAGGCACCACAGTGACGGGGCCTGCCACAGTATGGATTGAGGCACTACCTACTAAGGTGGTCATGACGCTAGTGTTCAGACTGTGGAAGGCGAGGAGGTCCTGCAGAAGCTGGAGAACCAGGTCACTCACCAGCAGATAGGAGCCTTCTGGATGATCACAGGCCTCCAGGGTACAACAGGCAGTAGGTAAGGAGAAGGAAGCCAACTCCTGTCCCGTCTCTGCTTCCCACACTTTGATCAATCCCTGGTTGTCCAAGGTGACAACCAGCTGCAGCCGAGGATAAGTCACCAAATTCACCAGAGGAGCAGGCTGCAGAGGGCTGGACCAGATCTCTATGCCCTAGAAATGACAAAATTAACAAAAGATACACAATCCATTTGTTTTGTAAACATATTATTTTCATGCACTCAACTAGCACACATTTGCCTGTGGCCAGTACGTGCCAAGCTCCACAGCACACACAAGGGCCCCATCCTATAGACTAGGATGAAGACGGTAAGTTAGGTACATCCTAGACAGACAAAGGTGGGAGCCCAATTGGGGCGTGGAAACAGCTCCTGAAGTCTGGGGCACATCCACCAGAAGCACTAAGGGGCTGGTGAATCCTCAGTGGCATGACGCACCTTAGGCAGTCAGGGCTCAACAGAAGGAAGGGGCAGACGACAAGGGAGACCAGGTGCAATACTTCCACGTCACGTGCCTGCACAACACTCTAGTCAGAGAACTTTCATGTGGACCTCTTACTAAAGTCTAAAATTTATTTAGAACTGGGGTGAATAGTTCATGCTACACAAATGGCACCTCCCCTGTTCCGAATGTCTCCCCTTCTGCAAGATGTGCTCCAGTGGCACTGCCATGGCCAGCCTCGCCCAGGCCTGTCTCCACATAGTCGGTGGATCCAGGGAAGGCCAGTGTCCCAAGCTAATGCTAGTCCATGATCTCTCTTGGGATTTTGAAAACTAGAATGGAGAAGTAGAGTGCCCACGGTCACTGGTCTCATCATCATGCACTGAGGCAGGGTGTCAGCATCAATCCACTGGCTGTGGCCCCACAACTCCCAGGCCTACATGATGATATTTGTTCCCAACTTTGGGTAACTATGATCTCTTTATCATGTTTTATCACCCTCCCTTTTTCTGGTTCTATCTTAGTATTCCTCTAAGGGTTTTTTTCCCTGTCAACTGATTTCCCCTGCTTAAACAGCTAATAAGACTGTCCCTAGTAAAGACCTCAGCATCAGGAAGTAGGGAGACAGCAAGTGACTCAGAGAAACGCAGAAAGTTTTCAAGCGGTTAGTGGTACTGTTAGAAACGGCGCATAGGAGTTTACCTGACCAAAGAAAGGATGGACATGGATGAGGCTTTAATTATCTTTTTGCCAAAAAGGGTGGCTTTCCCACATGCAAGTGAAGGAAAGCACACGGAAAATATGGTGGATGGTGATTTAAATCACTAGGCCACAGGTCCCTCCCCCGCCTTTTCCTATTGGCAGGATGCACAATCTTCCCAATAAGATCTAAGGCACTGGCTCAGGGCCAAGTTTATCGCAACATCATTACCTTTATCCCTCTTTCGCCCTTCCACCTTGTCTGGTCACCTGGTCAGGTAAAGCACAAATATGTAAAGATCCGCCATCTTGAACAATGGGCCACTGCTACTGGTAGGTGATGCTCACAGTACTAAAGTGAGCAAGTAGGAGTGTAACTCTTATTTCTGAACAGTAAAGCAGTGGCCAGTGAAAGAGATTGGTGAAACATGCTAGCCAGCTGCAGCCTATGGTCCTCGACTCCAGGTCACTCCTGATGGGAGGGAACCCTGGGCTGGGAGATACAGGACTATGGGGGCTGGCGTAGCCAGATGCTTCTGCTGGCACCGGTCAATGAAAGTCTATAAAGACACAAGTTCAACTCCTAGACTTTTCTAGGGACCAGAGCACAAAACAGTATGGGAAACCATGAGCTGAGGGTACAGCTCGTCAGCTGGACTCCTTGCCTAGCAAGCACAATGCCCTAGGTTTCATTCCCTGGCATCACATAAGCCACGCCTGGTAGTGCACGCCTACAGTCCCAGCAATCAGGAGACTAATGCAGAAGAATTGCCATGAGTTTGAAGCCAGCCTGGACTACATAGTGATTCAGGACCAACTTGGACTAGAAAGTAAGATCCTGTCTCCAAAAAAATAAAAAATAAAAAAATAAAAAAATAAAAAAAACTCTCACAAGTTAATCTCATTCTTTGATAAAAAATCTTTTAGTTCTAATAATCCTTATCATTGCGATGTTACAGTCTGGACTTTGTCAAACAAACTGTCTGCTGATACTCATTTCTCCTAGACTATAGGCCATCAACCTACACAAGTCTGTCTGTACTGAAAGCCAACAAAGCCAGCCTCCTGACTTCTACTGGGAACCCTTAGATCACTCCCCTTTGGAGTAAAACCCTGACTGCCAACACAACAATGCCCCTGTCCAGCTTAAAGTAGCCAGAGTGGTCACTATCCAAATCTCTTAATGCCAATTAGGGTCAAACACTCCAAGGGGGACTGTGAAAGGAGGCAGTGGGGTTATAGGCTGTCAGGGACATAGGGTCCTCTTGAAAGGGAGAACTTACTGGAAGGCACTCCCTATAACTAATTTAAAAGACAAGAGAAAGATCTTTAAGGGGGAAGTAGTTAAGGTGGGCTGCAGCAGACTCTTTAAGGATGGAGAACCTAGCAACCAGCCCTAGTAACCAACTGCTTGGCATAGGGCACCTCTTACCTAGCTACACAATAAAAACCCTAAGACAGCTAGCCACACGCGCAAACCACAATTATGGGTCCCCCTTCTGTTTAGCAGAATCTCTACTGGGGAAACCCACGCTTCTGGGTCCCCATTCTGACTAGCAGAAGCTTTACCCTATCTAGCTTTCCCCTTTTCTAAGTATCCCAATAATGCCTTTTCTTCCCAACCTGTGGGGAGGAAGTACACCAAGAATTAAGCAAAACTTTAGAAAACACTTTTTTTTTTGAGAGACAGAGAGAGAGAAGGTCTTCCTCTATAGTCCAGACATTCAACATTATGGAGCCCCAGTTGGCCTAGAACTCATGGTTATCCTCCAACCTCAGACTCCTGAGTACTGGAATAACAAATGTGCGGCACTATATCTGGCTATTATGTGGTGCTGAAGAATCAAATCCCAGGCCTGACGCTTCCTAGACAAGTGCACAAATTACTGAGCTATTACTCCAGTCCAAGAAAAGACAATGACTAACTTCAGGGGCAACAGAAGGTTCTGGTGGAAAGAGGAAGACTGAATACCATCTGGAGAGCTGTTTAGGTTCCATGTGAACTCTGTGCTTTAGAACTCCACGAGCATGCTCCTCTACAAGCCCTCAGAGCCCCACGTGACACAGCAGAATGCCACCTTGGGAATGGAACCACTGCTACACTGCTACTCTAGAGGCTGGTGAGTCAGGCAGGCTGGCCCTCCGCACTCTGAAGCTGCCCCACCCGAGAAGCAACGGAGCATGCTACAGACGGCTGGCAAACTACAGCCAGCATCCCAACTCACTCCTCAGCCTACTGTTGTTTGTAAGAGTCCTCTGTGATTGTTCTATTTTTGAAAAAAATTCAAATCCGGACAATAATACTTAAATATTACATAATGTTTAATTATTAGTTTTCATAAGGTTTTATTGGAATACAGCCACTTTCATTTGTTTACACACCGTCTACGGCTCCTCTTGGGTCACAGGAGTTAAGGACTGTGAGACGCTATCTAACAGTACTCACCACTGAGCCTACAGTGCAGGATCGTCCTGAACTCACTGCACAGCCCAGGCCTCAAATTCCTGGCAATCCCCTTGCCTCCGCTTCCTGGGTGCTGGGATTCCAGGTGTGTGGGACCACGCCTGGCAGAAAGTCAGCTTTCACCCAAGTGCAGCCACAGGCAGAACTCCTGAATCTGCAGCCACATGGAGACACTTTGCTTCCCTCAGTCTCAGCTCACAGTTCTACACAGTTAGCGGGATAATAAGGAATACCCTGCTTGGTTGCCGAATGAGGAAATGCACGTGAAAACTGAAAACTTTGTAACTGTAAGTGGTAACAAAGTGTAACTGTTATCAAGTTTCCCAGGTTTTCACTTGGTGACACGTCTACGCTTACCCTGGCTCAACTGGCTGGGGCCAGCATCAGTATAAATATGGAGTCACGTGACTGAGCGGTTTCAGGTCAGAGTCCAGTGGCAGTTGCAGTGAGAGTGTGAGGAACAGCAAGGCAGCTGCCACCCGGGCACTGCGGTACAGTGCAGCTCCCTGATCCGGCACAGTGGGAAGCCAATGTCCTCTTATGTGACACCACTGGCACTCTGAGTTCCCTCTTTGCTTTTTAATCTTTGTGGTACTAGGGATTTAACCTAGAACCTTTGCACCATGCTACATCCTCAACCCACTATTTATTTTTGATTTTGAGACTGTTAATAAGTTGTTGATAACTTGCCCAGGCTGGGCTCACACTTGTGCCTAAGCCTCCCTGAGTTGTGGGATTACAGGCGCATGCCCCCAGCACAAGCTCAGCTTTTGAACATGGCTGCACCTGATGCTTGCTACTAGTGTGACACAGCACGGTGACTGAGCTCAGATTCTCAGACCAGGCCATTTCATCCTCGCCTTCCCCTTCCCAGGACCAGCTCACCTTGAGCAAATCCCAGGCACGCACGGTACGGTCTGAGGACACAGTGCAAACCACAGACTTCTCCATTCCATCAAACCGATACTCACTGGTGGAGACGTAGGCCAGCTGATCTATTGGTCCTGTAAGACAGCATACGCCTAAGTGGCTTGGGTCTGAACCCTTCACTGCGTGAGAAACGCATGGCAGGAGAACCATTCCTCCTCCTATCTCTGCGTTCCTCTTTCATCTCTGAAGGGTGCTTACTCGGGGCCAATAGAACAGGAAAAAGCTAGGGCTTTAGGGTCACAACTGCGCTCTACTCCCAAGACCATCCACCACCCACCAGCCACACGACCGTCAACTACTCCTGACTCTTAGGGGCTCTGTCTACAGTGACACGGGTGTAACGACCCCTCCTTCACAAGATTGCTATGCGGCTCAACGCGAATGGATTCCAGCCAGATATTCTAGCTGAAACGCCAAAACCTGTAAGGTTCAACCGGGGAGAGAGTGAGCAGCATGTGAACAGAGCTACTACCTTCCCTGCCTCCCACCTGAGTGGCCACCAATGGCCCTGCACACAAAGTCCTTTCCTGGCCGCCCTGATTCCACTCGGAACTCCAGCTTGGACCTGCAGAAATAGTACTGCTTCCACGTCTGTGCGCCCAGGACCATCTGGGAGGCTTTGCGGGAGGACCAGCGTCGCAGACACAGCTGCCTGAAAAACAGACCCACAATTCGGAGCAGAAAATAGCTGTCATGGAACCCGTGAGGCTAGCTTTGAATCCTGACTTTGCCAATGCCTGATTTCCAAACCCTGGACAACTCAGGTTGCCAAGCAGTCCTCAACTTCCTCCCCTGTGAAATGGGGAAAAGGTGACATTAATGAAGACCAACTGTAGAGCTTCCCTCATATCCAACCCACTTTTGCAATAATCCTACTCAGCGGGACCCGCGGGACACGCAAGGCACAAGGAGAGAAACAGGCCAAGCGCCTGAAACTTGAACGTCTAAGTTTTTGAAGCCAGCCACTCTCACTGTTGAACTCCTGTCACCCTGTCCGTCCATCAGCCTCCGTGTACCTTACGGCTCTGCTGTAGGGACACATACGCCTGTCACACCTTCTTGACAGTCAACCCACTTATCATTAGACCCCTCTCTGCCCCCAGGAATGATTGTATCTCGGCCTTATTTGCCCAGAATTAGGGGAGTCACTCAGCTCTCTTTTGTGTTACTATATGTCTGCTGTCTCTCACTTGCTAAGTGTGTGTGATATGCTGTTCGATCCCCAATACTGTAGGATAAATAAATGAGTGAATATATAAGCAAACATATAAACACATGGTTCTGTCTTGTAGGTGACAAGAAAGTGGATCATTTTTTCACACTCTGTTAGCCTTTGTCTTTGTACTAGAACTTCTATTTCATATATAAGTAATGTAACCAATGATTAGATATACATTTTGTTATTTTCTAGGGTTTTCGGTTTTATTTATTGGGGTTTTTTTTGAGCCAGAGTTTTGAACTGTAGTTCAGGCTGGTCCTGAACTCACTATGGAGCTGGACTCACAGCAATCCTCCTGCCTCAGCCTCCCAAGTACTATTTTCTAGGTTTAATGCCTTTTCCCACCATTCCTCCATGACTGTCCTTTATATGTTTTCTAATTTTAAGTATTAAAGTCAAATACTTTTGGCTTTCTGAGTAACATAAAGATACTGTGGAAAACTTAGGCAACACCTTTTAAAGGCTTAAACATATAACACAGCTAATTTATCACATTTCTAACGCACTATTTTAATTCCCTTGTCACATCTTCTATCACATTTTTAGTGATTGTCTTGGAGATTACTACTTAAATGTTTGTCTGGAAACACAGCTCAGTGGCAGGGCATTTGCCTAGCAAGCATGAGATCATTATTTTAATCCCCCGCATCAGAAAGAAAATCTTACAAAATCTAGTTCTGATCAAATACCAACCTAATTTCTTTTTCTTTCCTTCTTTCTTCTTGAGAAGGCTTTGTAGTCCAGGCTTGTCCTAACTCACTATGTAGCTGAGGCTAGACTCAAACTCACAGCAATCCTCCAGAGTACAGGGATTATAGGAGTACATCACTCTGCCGACAATTTTTTTTTCTTGACAGAGTCTCAATCTGCAGCCCAGGCTTGTCCTAAACTCACTGTGTAGCCTAAGATAACTTTGAGCTCACAGCAATCCTCTTGCTTCGGGCTCCTGAGTACGAGGATTACAGGCATGTTCCACCACGCCAAGTCTACATGGTGCACAGAAATTGAACCCAGGGCCTCAAATGCTCTAACAACTGTGCTGTTCCTCCAGCCCTACACCCAACAGATTTTTACATGGTGCTGGGGAACTGCACCCAGGGCCTTGTGATTACTAGGCAAGGGCTCACGGCGGGATGGTGGCTACTGTGCTCACTGAATCTCTGCTCTGTCCAACAGGCACTCCCACAGGCAGGGGGCAGGAAGGGCCCTCCCACCCCCGCATTACTTTGTTTGGCATGTGCAGGACTGGGCCACATGAGGTGGCTGCCAGAACAGAAAACAAAACAATCACAAGGCATGAGTTCAGGCTGAAAAGTTCAACACAGCCAGGGCCAGTGGCACAGGCCTATAATCCCGGCACTTTGGGAGGTTGAAACAGGAGGATCAGGATCACAAGTTTGAGACCGGCTTCGGCAAGTTAAGGCTCAGTCTCAAATAAATAATCAAAAGTGGATAGGAATGGAGCTCAGAGCAAAGGCTCTGTGTTTAATCTCCAGTATCAGGGAAAAACAAACAAACAAACAAACAAACAAAACCAAACAAACTCTGGGGCTGGAGGAATGGCACAGCAGTTAAACCGCGTACCTAGCAAGTGCTTATGCCAGCACTAAATACACAAGTCGATCTCCCAGCACCACATAAACCAGGTGTGGTGGTGCACGCCTGTAATCCCAGCACTCGTGAGGCTGAGGCAGGACTACTGCAAGTCCAAGGCCAGCCTGGGCTCCACAGTGAGTTCAGGACCAGCCTGGGCCACAGAGCAGAACCTGTCTCAAAATAAGTAAAAAAAAAATAAATAAATAAATATAAAAAACTGGATGTGGTGCCACAGACCTGTAATCCCAGCACTCAGGAGACTGTGGTAGGATTGCTGTGAGTCCAAGGCCAGCCTGGCCCAACTGTAAGTTCAGGACCAGCCTGGGCTATGAAGCGAGACCTATCTCAAAAAAAAAAGTCCAACACAAACACTACAGAAGAGTAAGAAAGTGACAAACCAGGAAAGCCATGAGTGATGCAGCTTGCAGACAGCTAAACAACTTTAATGGGGAACTGGGGGCAAACATGGTACCATGTGACCCTGTGGAGGGTAGGTGATGTGCTGAACAGAATTATTTTCTCTATGCCAAAGAATGTATTTTTCACTCAGAGGGAAAAGTCCTTCCCGTGGCTTTTCGGTGAAGATGAGAACAAAGATCAGGGCTAGGAGGGATCCTCCAGGGTAAACAGAACGCACACAGAGCTGGACAGATCATGAATCTGCTTATTAACCAAAAAATACCTTTGGCAAGGCATACTCTTGCCCACTCACCCACAGAAAAATCAGGTGCCCGGGGCATACCTGTGGTCAAAGTGCTGACCTAGCAAGCTCCAGGCCCTGGATTGGATGCCCAGCGCCACAGAAGCCAGGTGTGTTGGCACATGCCTACCTTCCTCCTGCCTCAGCCACCTTCCAGAACCAAATGTTACATCCAGACTACATTCCCCAAATAGCAGAGATAAAAGCTGAGTTCTAGAGAAACTTCTCTCATTTCAGCACTAAGGAGATGATTTTTCTAATTGGCTATACTGCACTCAGCAAGAGGTAAGAGATCTGACTTTTTTTTTATTCTCTATATTCAGCTTCCAGTAGTTACACCTTGGTACAAAAAGGGGGAATGGATTACAGGCCTGCACTATGACTCTGACTGCAAATTCGGCTCTGATTTCACTCACCTCCAGAGTTCCTTAGTCTGTGAAACCTCATTCCAGACCTAGAAGAGAGCATAGGACACCTGTTCAGTCAACAGGCAGACAAGCCCTGTGCAGGAGATGAAGAGCTAAACCAGACCCAGCACGCACGCCAAACTCCCACTAGAGAGCAAAAGAGATAGCAACAATCAAATGAATAAGGAGAGACTCGCTACAGGTGATGGGAGGGATTCAAGGAGCTCAGAGATGAGGCTACTGATCAAGTTTCAAAGGATGAGTCCTTGTTCTATATGATTCCTAAGGGCGGAAAAGACTAGTTTGCCTTAATGAGAACTAAGGTTCTAGGTAAGGAGTGTTAATGGCTTGGATCTAGAAGGGCCTCCAACAGCCTCATGTATTTGGATGGTAAATGGAACACTGGGGGTCAAATGGATCAAGTAGATTAATGCGTTGGTAATGTCTTGTGCTGTTTGGAGGTGGAGCCTGGTTAGAGGGGGCAGAACATGATGGGAGGGTTTCTCTCTCTCTCTCTCTCTCTCTCTCTCTCTCTCTCTCTCTCTCTCTCGGTACTGAGGATCACGCAGAGAACCTTCACACTGAGCTGTACCCTCTGACCAGTTTTATTTTTGATTGTGAGACAGACCATCACTACGTTGCTATTAATAAATTGCCCAGGCTGGCTAGAAACTGCAATCCTCCTGCCTCAGCCTCCCAAGGCACAGGATTACATGACTACATCACCAGGCTCAGCAGGAAGGATATTTTTCTTGTCACAGGCTTCTCGCTCTCTGCTTCCTACTGCACCACCATGCTGGGAATGGCTTTTTTCCCTGGCTAGCCCCTCTGCCCTTCCCCACTGTCAGTCAAACACGCGTGGCCTGAGACCTCTGGATAGGAACTGTAAAAACCTTTACCTACTTCAAGGTGGACTTCATCCCACCAACAAGAAAGTGACTAAGATGAAGAGGAACTGGAGAAGGGGCTGCACACTGGCTTAGCCAATTCCCAAAAGGCAATTGACAAAAACAGTGAGAAGATAATGAAGAATTTTGAAAGGAGAGAAACAGAGTTGAACTGTTTTGGGAAGCTCACTCTGGCTTCTGAGGAACAGAAAGGACTGGAAGGAAACAGAGGCCTCTGATGAGAACGCAGCAAGGAAGCAGGCGACAGCCCCGACCAAGGAGACGTTCCAGAGGTGCCCAGACGAGACAGCAGAATGGCACCGGGCTCTCAGAGACGGTGCGGTGTGGGCCCTGCTCTCGTGACTTGTCTCAGCAGAAGTATCCTGAAGGTAGCCCTGCAAGTGGACTGCAGGTTCAGATGGAGGCCTCGCTTCCTCAGACTCAGAGCCGCCTGCTGGATGAGCTGGCCTCTCTAGATGAGCCGCCCTGGATTCTGAAGCCTAACAACATGAGCAGACAATACTCGGCTTTAGGCGGTCAAGCTTCCACGCACCCTCCCAAAGGTCCCATTCCAGAGACGTGCATTTTACAGCGCTGGCAAGAGCAGCCACAACGCTCCCTGAGCTCAGGTTCCACTCCCATTTACACAAAACTCAACCATCTTCTAAATCAAAAATTTTAGGTGCTCAAAAAGTGATTTTTGACTGGCAGGGATATAAAGTTAGTATTTTGCAAAATCCGACCAAGAACAGATGTGAGCATTGTCCTTTTCTGTAGTTCTTGTACAAAACCCAAATGATATCTTATTTCCCAACAGCGAGTCGTACATAAGACACCCTGCAAACAAATTGCCCCTGGACATAGAGACATAGCACAGCAGTTAGGTGCTTGCCTCACAAGCGCAAGGCCCTGAGTTTGATTCCCCAGCCGTGGTGGAGCACAACTGTAATCCCAGCACTCACGAGGTGGAGGGAGGAGGATTGCTGTGAGTATAAGGCAACCCTGGGGAACCCAGTGAGTTCAGGATCATCAGCCTGGGCTGCCTCAAAAATAAATAAATACTACCCATCTCTAAGAATCCTCTGTTGGGTCCTGGCTGACCTTTACATGACATGAGGCAAAGAACACTGATCTCGTTTTACCTATGAAAAAACTGACGACAAAAGTTGTTGCTACCAGAGGGTACGGTCATCTTTATTTCTAATTCTGTTCCCGTTACCGCTACCTCCTTTTTACTTTTTCATTAACTGGGTCTTGCTCTGTAGTCCAGGCTGTACCCGAACTCACTACGGAGCCCAGGCTGGCCTCCGACTCCCGGCAATCGCCCTGCCTCAACTGGGAAACCAAAATCGTTATGCCAGCGAACTCTGCGACGCATTGCCTCCTCAGCATGCCACCCCACCTTGAGTAGGCCCGCCTGCGGCCACTTCCGGGGCATGCCGGCGACCACGAAGCAAGCGCTCACCTTGTTAACCTGGGCGGCGCAGAGCAGGTCTCGGGCCTCCAGGAAGGAAAAGACGTGCAGCAACTCGTGCACACTCAGATGCTGGGCCATTTCAAGTCGCTTGCACCTCCAGGCAGCATCCACCACGCTAACTCAACCCCACCCACCCCGCCCCGCTTCCGCCCCGCTTCCGCCCCGCTTCCGCCCCGCTTCCGCCGCGCTGGGTGAACTTCAGTCCCGCTCTGAGAACCTCAACTCACTTCCGCCGAACTCGGTGAAACTCCGCCCCCACCCCACACACGTCCGCCCCGCTAACTGAACCCAGCCTACTACACTACACTTCCGCCCCGCTCGGTGACCACGCACACGTCGCCCCTCTTACGTCTTCCTCATTGAAAACCGCCCACCCAGCCAGACTTCAGCCCAGCTCGGTGAACCCCGCCACACTTCCGCCCCGCTAACTGAACCCAGCCTACTCCAACACACTTCCGCCCGCCCGGTGAACCCCGCCAATCCCGTCACAGTTTCTCCCGACTCGGTGAACCCCGCCCACAGGGCCACACTTCCGCCACTCTCAGTGAACTCCGCCCGCCAAGTCACACTGTTGTCACCCCTCCCACCCGCCACACTTCCATCCATCCGTCTATTCCCCAACCCAGGACAGCTTCTAGCACTCCTCTGTATCCACCTTTTAGTGAGCTTGCCAAGCTGCTTCTTCCTGAACCTCCTGAACCGCGTTCCCACTACGCCCGCGCTTACACTGACCAGTATTCCTCCTTTCCAGGGACACTCACTCTGGCCCCGCCCTCACTGTCCCCACCCTTGGATATCTTACTGCCATGACATTCAGAGTTTCACTCCCTACCATAAACGCTGTTGCCACCTGCCTTGGCACTGGGCATGGTCAAGGCCTGAGTCCTCACCCTCACCTTTACCCCGGCAGTTTCTTCCATTTGCTCTTCTCCGTGGCTCTCATGCTCATTCTGAACGTCAGCCTGATCCTACTCCTCCCTTAGCTCAGCATTGCCCCATCTCAGGACCACCTTCAACTAATACTCATTGTCACCTCAGCTTCCCTCTTGCCATGGGGCCACCCTTATCCCTGCAATGGCTCTTGCCATCCCCCTGGCCCTCACTTATCCTCACCCCAGCCAGTTTCAGATAAATTTAATGTAAGGATGAAGTGACAATCTCATGGTTAGGATCATTGTCAGAATGAAGGCATGATTCCGGACAGTGTGATGAGCAAGAAAATCAGCCAGAGTTTCCAATCCAGGGTGAAGTCTACACCAGCTAAAAGGTTGGGTCATACAACTGTGATCCCAGCACTCGGGAGACTGAGGTAGGAGGATTGCTGTGAGTTTGAGTCCAGCCTTGGCTATGAGTTCAGGACTAGCCTGGACAACAGAGCAAACCCTGTCTCAAAAATAAAAAGTCTGTGGCAGTTGAAAGATTACAGTGAAAGAGTTCAGGGCCATAAGCATTGTCAGAATTGTGTTCAAGCTCAAAATCAGTGTGAAGAAAATGTTGGGGGACAGCATTAATGTCAAGGTCAAGTTAATGTCTAGATAAGTATGACAGTCATAGTAAGTCAAGGTTACTGACTGGGTGAAGGTGATGTCCAACTAGAATAGATTAGGGGTACAATGATGGTCTGTGACCATTGGTGAGATTAGGTCAATTTGAGGCAATCAGGAACCACACCTACATTGGGAATTTAGGACCAGCCTAGATTAGAGTGTGAGTGATTTGTGGGCCAGCCAATGAGGAAGGAGCACCCACCTGTATGTGGGAGGCTCAGCTAGAACTTAGACAGTAGAAAAGGTGGGAAGAAGAGAGATTGTTACAGCTTCTTCATCTGGGAAAGCTCTCACCTTCACGACTCCGTATGGACATCGACTTGCTACACGCCACATATCTCCATCACAGATCCACTCCAGGCTCCACTTGCACTTGCCTGCGTGTCGCTGATCTTAGTCGCTGATCTTCAGGTTCCAGTCTTCGCCATTGTTCTTCAAACAACTGAGACCTGCCGCACACTCTCACGTCACCGCTGTCCTGCAGTACTGGGACTTCTACTTTGTGGCTGAGCAGCCATCGGACACTCCAGTTCTCACACGTGCAGGCTGCCATCTTGAACTATCTCTATCCTTGGACTTGTAAACCTTCCAAATACATCCTTTTCATTATAATTTCTGTAAATTCTGCCTTTTGAAAGAACCCAAACTAACACATGGTCACTGTTAAGGTGGAAGAAATTGAGAGCTGGATCCCGGTTGACAGGAAATGTCCAGGGTGAGCATGAACCTGTCCAAGGGTAGGGCTAGTTTCATATTCATGGTCCAGATCAACATGAGGATAATGTCAGCTTCAGCTTTCTTGTTTTGTTTTTTGGTACTGGGGGAGTTAAGCCTTCGCACTGGCCTGCATCCCAGCGCATTTACTAGGTTTAATTTTGAGACAAGATTCTCTAAGTCACTGTGGTGCCTGCCCAAGCCTGCCTGAACTTGCAATTCTCATGCTGCAGCCTCCCAGAGAACACAATACACAATAGAGGCCTGTACCACTAGGCAGGGCTAGAGTTTATGTCAGGGTGAGCAGAAGGTTGTCAAATTCAAGGTCATTTGAAAACCAAGGTGAGCCAGGGATGTTGGCACATGCCTCTAATTCTAGTACTCTAGGAGGCTGAGCCAGGGTTGTCAAGTTCTGGCTCAGCTCATGCAACTCAGCGATTTAGCAAGGTCCTGGCTCAAAATAAACAAACAAAAGCTGAGAAGGCAGCTCAGTGCAAGATCCCAGGGATCAATCCCAAGTGTAGGAAAAGAAGAAAAGTAAAGGTGGGCAGTTAAAAGTCTCGTTTGAGTCTCATGAGGCCCAAATCAAGGCATCTGCTGGGCTGCATTCCTTTCTGCAGGCTCTAGGAGAAAATGTCTCCTTGCTAACTGAAGTTATTGGCACA
>PVKB01007659.1:0-29971 GCA_004027205.1 Ctenodactylus gundi
GGGCAAATGGAAGAAACTTGAGAACCTCATGCTTAGTGAAGTGAGTCAGAAGCAGAAGGTGAAACATCGAATGGTCTCTCTGATATGAGACCCAGATCACAACTCTTATGGAACTTAAAACGAAAAACAAAGTGAAATGGGGGGGAGGGGGTTGGACGGAGTAGGGGGAGGGACTAAAGGAGAGAGGGAAAGTCCTTGTCACCTTGACAAGATATGTAGGTGGACGAAATGCTAAATTTCAGTGTAAACCTTAAATTTTGCACTTATACATATCGATAAAATGGGGGAAAAACCTTCAGTATTCAGAGCAACAATATATTCTTTAACAAGGAAGTTTTAAAAAACTTTTTAAGTGTAATTTATTTAGTCACATAGCAATTTTAGACTCATTCATGGAGTCAATTGTGAAGTTTCAATCCAATAAAAATGCAGAAAGAGGTTTTGCTTAAAACAGTATCATGGGGCTGGAGGAATAGCACAGCAGTTGGAGAGCTTGCGTGCCAAGTGTAAGGACAAGTTCGATTTCCCATCACCACATAACAGCTGGGTATGGTGGCAGCACCTGGGAGGCTTTGCTGTGTGTTTGAGGGCCACCTGGTCTACACACTGAGTTCAGGAACAACCTGCACTACAGAGTGAGATATTGTATCTCACTAAACAGCATCTGTGCACACTGCCTCACCTAAAACTACAAGTCCTTTCTCTAGCAGGCATGTAGTAAAATAAAATGCCAGGCAACTTTCAAACACAACCCATCGCTAATACTGTTAGCACAAAATCTAGCCTGATGAGTCGGCTGCACAATAAATGTGAACCTAATACATTCAGTTACAGTAAGATTGTGTTATGATTATTTTCATGATTACTAGGAAATTGGTTCTTGACTGGTATTTTAAGAAAATGAATGTGCTCAATATATATTTCTGGATCAAAATCTACCTAAACTTTTAAAACTAGAGGTGAGAAACATGAATTTGGGGCTTGAAAATCTCACTGGTCTGCAACTGTTAAATAAATGTGAAAGATAGGCACTCAAGTATCAGAGGGTGGTTTTTTAAAAAAATGATATTGCTTACCAAAATCAATAGCATAAATATATTCTATCAACAATTTTCAAGTTGCTAAAAAACAAGATTAATAATAAGCAAAAGACTGGAGAATACAGTATATAAACCTGGCTCTGGAGGGCTCAAAAGGAGTATCAGCAACCTCAGCCTGGCAGAACCGACTCTGTCTCTCCACTGGTGCTGACCGCTCTGCTGGACCTCTGCTGGATTTCCGCTAAGCCACACTCCTGGCAGTGAGCTCCACCTTGGACTTCGGCCATTCAACTCTCCGTAAGGTAGAGACTCTCCTTGAATGACTTACTTTCCTTCCCTTGTTTGGCGAGTTATGTGTGTGTCGCTAGTTTACACCTGTATTACTAGTTACTAGACTGGTTAACAAACTGACTACATGTAATAAATATTTAAAAGATCAGATGGACTGTTGTGAATTGACTTTAATGACAAAGTCGTGACCATTGCTCACAACTCCCAGCAGCGTCTGGAGGCCCTGATTCTTCCTCTTTTGATCCTGTGAGCCGGTATTCTCTACCAGACCTTTTCTACCACCGATGAATGGACTGAAACCTTCTGAAACTGTGAGCTAAAATAAATCTTTCCTTTCTTAAGTTATGGATGTCAGGTATTGCGTCCCAGCCGCAAATAAATAACTAAGACATATTATAAAGTTGGTCCTGCTGACTTTACTGTTAGATCTGATTCTCCTTGGTAAGAGCTCAACCAATAAGTTATGAACAAACATTAACTGATAATTTCAGCATTAGGAACTATCTTAGTCAGGCATGGTGGAACACATGTATAATTCCAGTACCATGGAAGGCCAAGGCAGGAAGAGAGTGAGCTGGAGGCCATCCTAGGCAATTTAGCAAGAACCAAGCCTCAAAATAAATCAATTTTAAAGGGACAAGGTTACAAGTCAGTGTAAAGGCCCTGAGTTCAATCTCCAGAAACATACACAAAACTTATTTTCAACAGAAACTCCCAGGAATTCCCACAGTGAACTATTACTACAATACTGTTACAACATACAGATTCAAATTTTGGGACAAATTAGCAAAATCTTCAATATATGCAGCCAATGTGAAGAGCGCAACAGTGGAATCACAGGAGAGTGGAATTAGAACAGATCAATGCAAACAGTGTGCTTTGTGCATGTAACAATCATTTATAAAGCAGTTCTAAACTGAGCACTGCTAAGCCATCCCAATCTGAATATAAGAAATACAGTTGTTCAGCTTGCCACTCTAAATCTGAGTGGCAGTATTTTGTTCAATCATAGCAGTGCATGATAAAAATGTGTAAGAGCCAGAGCCATCTAGTGAAAGAACAAAAATAACAAAAAGAACTGCTAGGTGTTATTTTAGGAACAGGTGGAACTTAGCTCTCTATTATTTAGTTTTTATTGCTATATATGTAAATATGTGAGTCTGAAACACTAATCTATAATGTTTACTACATATAAATATGAACTTGTCAAAAATGCAAGTTGCAGGAACTTTGTATTTACTCAGTAAATGACAGCAAGTTATTTTCCCTGGCTCTCATTTAAGTCTAGATGATAATACAATGCATAGTTGATCACAAAATTAACACTTAGCTTAGAAAGAACCACAAGAACTTCCTCCGTGCCAAATAAAATGTCAATCTAAGAACCACCAAGAATATCAAAAGACACAGAAAAAGAATATGACAAAATCCAATACCCACTCATGATAAAAAAAAAAAAAAAAAACTCTTAACAACCTTGGAAAATAAAGAAAATTCCTCAATCTGACAAAGGGTATTTCAAAGACAAGAAATCCTACCCCAAAACACCATACTTTACTATATCATGAAAAACTGAATGTTTTCACCTTTGGATCAGAAACAAAAGATGCAGTTTGTCATTCCTTTTCAAAAATGTACTTAGAGATTCTAACCAGTATAAATCAGGCAAGACTAAAATAGCGTATGGTTTCTGTAATACGAGAAACCCAGAATACTGGCATTTTACTGAACCAAATGAGTGTGACAGAGGGGGTCGGGGGAAATGAGAGAGGGCCAGTAAGGAGCGGGGAGTTCTGGGTTGTCGTAATATATATGTGCTAACTGTACCCACTGTATATTGCATCTATATACTAATAAATATTGAGAAAAAACAAATCAAGCAAGAAAAAGAAAACTCATACAGGACAGGAAAGAACTCAACTGTCTTTAATGTAAAGTTAAATACTTGTATGTCAGGCCAGGAGAAGTTTACTGATACAGAAGTAAATTGCTTGCTATTCCACCTTAAACAACTAGAAAAATATAAAGACCAGGAACAACAGTTTTTACATTTTGGGATAACAAGTACAACCTGGGAGAACAAAAACAAATGAGATGAGCTCGACTATCATCCTAGCGATGTGCCTGAGGGCAATTTCTGGAACTTGGTACACCATGGAGAAAGAAATCCAAGCACACTGCAATTTCAATGGTCACGATATCCCAACTAGTGTTCAGGAAATAAAAGACAGAATACCAAAACAGAAAGGAGCAAACTACGTAAACAAAGAGCTTCAGAAGTCAGCAGAGAAAGTCCCCATAAGCCTTCAGTTTGACTACCTATCTTCCTGAAAGGCATGAAACTCAGCAAGGCCCAGTTAAAAATGAACAAGTTTCAGAGCTCAAAATAGGGTGCGAGGAATTCAAATTCATACAAAGTATACACCTCAGTGAATACTTGGAGCAATCAGCAGACGCCTACACAGTACTGAGGATCAAACAACCTTAAAGAAAAGACGAATAAGGCTGGAGAAATACCACAGTGGTGAGAGTGCTCGCTTAACAAGTGCATGGCCATTAGTTCTATTCCCCAGTACCACATAAACTGGGCATGGTGGCACATGCCTGTAATCCCAACTGTTGCTTTGGCTACATAGTGAGTTCAAGACCAGCCTGGGCTGTCTCAAAACAACACCTCAAAAACAGTATTGAACACGATTTCCAATTGGTTTAAAAAAAAAAAAAAGATGACTGCTCACAAGGTCTCAACTCATCTTGGTTGTCACACAGGGCTTACACATAGGAAACTCTAACTTTGCTTACTGGCCCCAAAACACACGAGTAACAAAGCAGGCAATTTTATTAGCGCAAATGGCTGCAGCTGTTCTATTTTATTGTTACTGTTTCCAATCTCTTAACAATACCTAGTTTCTAAATTAAACTTTATCACAGGTATGTGTGTACAAGAAACAGTATACTTGAGGTCCAGTACTATTGTAGTTTCATGCATCTACTCGAAGTTTTAGAACATCCACCACAGAAAATGATTATTCAGAAATAATCATCAATAAGCACAAGGCATGGCTGGAGTAATAGCTCAGCCATTAAAGCTTGCCAGCAAGCGCTAACTACCTGAGTCCGATTCCCCAGCACCATATAAACTGGGTATGGTGGTACACGCCTGTAATCCCAACACTTGGGAGGCTGAGGGAGGAGGATTGCCTTGAGTCCACGCTACAAACTGAGTTCAGAACTGGCCTGGACTACAGAGTGAGACCCTGTCTCAAAAAAGAGGAAAAAAGAAAAAGCACAATGTGAAAAACTACAAGACATGCAAAGAAGCATAAAATCTGAACAACTTCCAGGAGGAAAATAGGCCAACAGGAACAGATCTAGAAATGCTAGAAGATAGTAGACAGAAACTTTGAAACTACTGTGTAAAATTGTATGTTCAAGAACTTGAACGACAGCATGAACATAAATACATAGACGGAAGCAAAATAAACATAACAAACAACTTGCAGTTATGAAAAATGCAGTATCTGGAGTAAAGTGAAAATCCACTGGGTGAGATGAACAGCGAACTAGGCAGCAAAGAAAATCAGTGAACTTGAATTTGCAGTAACAAAAATTATCTACATACAGAGAGAAATAAATATTAAGACAGCCATGCTTGCTGACCATCAGAACAATATCTAGCAATCTTACAGACAATGGAAATCCCAAGAAGAATGAAATAAAGCAGATAATCCCAGTTAGAAATTTTCCAAATTTGATAAAAGCCATAAGCTCACTACTATGAGAGGCTCACAAATCTCAAGAATGTACACACAAACTCTCACACCTCTATACACACAATCTGCACACATAACTCAAGAAATAATGGAAGTGTTAAAAACCTGTCAGATTACAACACCCAGAGGAAAAATTAAGTACAGAAGACCACGTGACTCACTAGAAACAATACAAGCAAGGTTTTTAAAGATGTGGAGAAAATAAAGTAAACCTGGAACTTTTCATTCATCCAAAATCTCATTCAAAAATAAAAACAAAATAGTTTTAAGGCAAATAAAAGAACCAGAAGAAAAGTGTTTCAAGAAATGCTAAGCTAAGTAAATCAAATACTCTTCAGGCTAAAGACAACCAAGATTACGTAGATACTTGAATATTTTAAGACTTTATTGTTGATTTTTAAATCTCTTTAAAAGAGAATTCCAACAAAACTACCAACTTCAAGAAGATAAAACAAAGGTGACTGGGAGTTGACGGTAACTTTTTAGATATCCCACCAAAAGATGCTCATGAATTTAAAAACTGGTAAACTCGACTTTATTAATATTAAAAATCTCCACTCTGTAAGATATAATATCAATATTCAGAGACTCAAAAGACAAACAAGGATTGGGAGAAAATATCTGCAAAACACATCTGATAAAAGAATAGTAAACAAAATATACAGGGAACTCTTAAAACTCTATAGAAAACATTAAAAATCAGGAAAATTTTTGCAAACTTTTAACAAAGAAAAAATGTCTGGCCACCTCAAAAAAGTCTTTCTTCGGTAATAAATTATTCTTAGCTTACCAAAACACTTTTATAAGTTTATCTTTGCCCTATAAGCTTTTATCTATTTTCAAATTATTTTTTACTTTTGCAACTTTTTTGGAAAAACAAATTTGTATGTTAGGGTCAAGATCATTAAAATGTCAACTGTCTTTCATCCAGAATCTCATCCCACTGGAAGGACTTCAGGGCAGTAATACACAGGCTGCTGCCATCTGCTAGGACAATAATACCTTCTCTTCAAACACCTCCTGAGGGACCTACCCAAAGCTCTTCCTGTGGCAATGTCACTCTTCCAAAACATGTCCACAAAGGTCTCTTAGTTTGCCTCTTTTTTTAATCGCAGATTTGCTTGTAAGCAGATAATGTACCATGAACATTCCTCTAATTTAATGAAAGCCTTTCAGCGTTGGAAGACGTATTTTCAAACTTTCTAAGGAGCTTGTTAAGGTCTATAAAAGCTTCTGCTAAGCCCTTCACTATGAACTTCTCTGGAGGTTCTTAATTTTCTGTCCCTGCTGTTTCCTCTTCTCTTTTGTCTTCTTTACTTATGTGTTCCAGTTCCAACAACTCCTGATTAACCAACTCCTCAGGAATCAGCTCTACAAACTCTTCAATGTCACTCTCTTCTATGCTTAAAGTTCTCTGCCATATCAACCAGACTGCTTGATTTTCTGCAACTTCCTGATCCTTGGCAAATCCTTTAATGTCACAGACAACAAACTTCGTGAGAATATTTCCTTCTGAGTGTCATTTTAAACACTCTCTGGTTACCTTGAGTCCAAACAAAGGTGGTTTTATATTTTAATTTACATATATATTAAGCTTTTAATTGAAATAGTAATTGTACTTATGAAGTACAGAATTTTCAATATTTGTACATAATGAATAATGAACAGCTCAAGAGCAGGTGTAACTATCACCTCAAACATGTAAAATTATTGGGAACATTCAAAATCTTTTGTAGTACCTAAACTGAAATATTCAATGAACTGTTATCAAGTGCTGTTAATCTATTGTATTTTGGAACATTAGGAGTTTTTCCACCTACTAGCTGCAACCTTCTTCTATTCATTAGCCATTCTCTATCGATCCTTCCCTCCCTCACACTCTTGAAGGCTCTGGTAACGACTCTTCTCTACTTATCTGAGATCCCACATATAAGTGAAAGCATGTGGCAACTGTCTTTCTGTGCCTGACTTATTTCACCTAATGTCCTGCAGTTCCATATATGTTGCTATGAATGACAGAATTTCATTCTTGTATATTGCTGGATAATATGCCACACATGGTAGTTCTTGTTCTATGAGGAAAATTTGTGCTGCTTTCCATAATGTCTGCATCAATTTATATTCCCATCACATATACTAGGGTTGTCATTTTTCCACTTCCTTATTAGAGTTCATTTATCTTTTTAATAATAACCATTCTAGGTGGGGTGGCATATCTCATTGTGGCTTTTGTTTTATATTTTCTGGAGAACTGGTGATGTGGAGCAGTTTTGTTTTCCATATGCTCAGTAGCTATTTGTGTAAAGTCTTGAAAAATGTCTATGGGAGTCACTCACCCCCCCTTTTTTCTATTGCGTTCCTTAGAGACTTTCTGTAAATCCCTTGTCGGACAAATGTTTGGCAAGTATTTTCTCCTGTTTGGTGGGTTGTCTCTTCACTGCAATTATTACTTTTTTTTGCTAAGCAGAAGCTTTTTAGTTTGACGTGATCTATCTACCACTCTTTTCCTGTTGTTGCCTGTGCTTTTTGGGGACTGATATAGTCTGGATTCAAAGTGTCCCCCATAACCTCATGTATCTGGAACTGTGTGCTGATGAGAAGGGGGGGAAGGAACGGATGCTTGGGGCTTCACCTGAAATGAATATATTAACTTTTTGAGATAAAGGATTGTCTAGGGCAGAGCTTTTAGGTGTGTGTTGTTGACTTGTGGGTCAAGAAGTAAGGGAGGGACACTCACCTTGAGTGTGGGGAGGCCCTCCTGGCAGCTTGAAGGAAGTAAAGGAGTGCAGAAGAAACACTGTTCAGTTTCCTCAGGGAAAGGCTTTGGCCTTTGCCCGAGTCTCCAGACAAGCACTGGCTCCTCGTTCACCTGGCTGGTTTTCTGTCTGCAATGCTGTGAGCAGCTCTCCAGCTTCTGTCATGTGCTGCCACCATTGCCAGCTGGGTATGAATAGAGTGTATGAGATGTTCTGAAACTGTGAGCTAAATAAATCTTTCCTCCCTGAAATTGCGGAGTCAGGTATTCTATCTCAGCTGCAAGAAGAAAGTAACTAAGATAGGGATAATAATGGAAAAAAAAAATCATGCCCCAACCAAAGTCCTTTTTAGTATCTCCCATACATTTTCTGTTAATGGTTTCGCAAGAATATGTGAAGTATTCCATACAGGGACCTCCAATAAAGAGTGTTGTGGTTTGGATCTGGAGTGTCCGACAAAAGCCTTATATTCTTATGTATACTGTATACTGTTGGGAGTTGGGGCTTGGTTGGCAGGGGTGGATGATTGGGGCTTAACCTGGAGGGGTGTGTGCTGGTTCTGCCCTTCCTCCCTGACTTCACTTTGCCCTGCTGTGCTGCCCTGAGGATCTCTGTCTCTTGCTATGACCCCACCATGTGATTCCACCATTTTCCAGCCATGCACTCATGAACAGGCTAGACTGTGACTTTCTGAAACTGTAAGTTAAAAATAAATCTTTCCTCCCTAAAGTTGTGCATGTTGGGTATTGAGTCACAATGATGAAAAAGTAACTAAGACAGAGTATCTGCCAGGTATCTCACCCAAAACTGGATGCTAGACGCTGGAGGAAATGTTCAGTGGTAAAGTGCTTACCTAACAAGCTCAAGGTCCTGAGTTTGCTTCCCAGCACCACAGAGGCTGGACATGGTGGAGTTTGCTTGTAACCCCTGCACTCGCAAGGCTGAGACAGGAGGAGTGCTTGAGTGTGAGGCAAGCCTGAGCTACACAGTGACTTCAGGACCACCTCACTACAGAGGGGGATCCTGTCTCTAAATAAATAAGTATCAACAGCTCTATAAAACAGCATCTTTAAAAACAAAAACACACAAAGAAAAAACTGGATGCTAGAAGGCAGTCAACCAAGAATCCTCTTCTGGCAAACTGCCTCTCAAAAACAAGAGGTAAGCTAACACATTCTAAGATGCAAGGAATTCACCACTACTTAGCTACTTTTTCATCACTGTGACTCATTACCTGACATTCACAGTTTAAGGGAATCTGGCCCTTCCAGCCAGTCTCTGCTTCCACCTTCATAGTGTTCCATCACATCCAAACATGTGCGGCTTTTGGAGGCGCACTCCATATCCAAACCACAACACTACTACACCTGTCGTATCAGAAACATTAAGGCAATCTTGTAGGGCAAGGTGAATGAACACCAGGCAGTTACTCAAAGCTGTATGAAGAAATGAAAATTTACTCCACTTTTTTTGTTGTATGATTTAGGAGATTAATGTCTTTCTAAAAACTAGTATTAAAAATTAGCACAGGCTACATTATATCTCTTACTCAAAATGTGTGGGACTAGGAGTACTGCAGATTTTTTTCCCTGACATTGGTATATCTGTAATATAAATTTTGGAGGTCAGACCCACACCTAGTAAGAAATTCATTTATGTTTCATATGCATGTTATACACACACTTAAAGATAGTTTTCTACAGTATAATGAGTGGACGTACTGGTTTATGTTGTCTGCCACAATGGCAACTGAATCCAAGGCCATTGCATAAACAATTATCTCCAAACCGTTTACAAATCTTAATTTCAAGATTGGGTCTCATTAAGTCATTAAACTGCCCAAGTTGCTATCAAGCTTATGTTTCTCCTGCCTCGATCCCCCAGAGTGCTGAGATTACAGGTGTGAGCCATCTGTGTTTTGACTGTGTCCTATCACCTGAAGTCAGATATAGAATTTTCACTGTAGCAACAAATCAGTGCTTTCAGAAAGTTTCCGATTACAAGGCATTTCGGATTTCTGCATAAGGAATGATCAGCTTGTATTATATTTTTAAATTTGGTTTATAATTTCACATTTTGTTTCCTAAGTAATTACAGCACCTAATCCATTTAAAATATTATGTTTGGGGCACACTGGACATGAAGACTGATTTTGTGCTATCAACAGCAAAAAAGAATGAAGTCGACGTAGAGCTATAAAAGCAGAATTTTTGGACAAAAAATCCAGGCCAAGATGGTGGCTGAGTAACAGAGCTGCACACTGTCTCCTCATAGATTCACTTAAAAAATGGAGACAAACACAGAAACTCCAGAGTCCCAAGAAACTACTGTCATAGGCCCTGAAATAGTGGAATTCAAAGGGAAATTAGTCAAAAGTAAATAAGTGAATTCAAACAAGATACTTGTAAAGAAATGCAAGCAATGATCAGCAGGTTTAGAGAGGACCTTACTAAACAAAAAGTGAGCCTAATGGATACAAAGCTCCCTGAGCATATAGATGCTACAGATCAAAAGTTGGCTGAGGTAAAGAAGGAAATTCAGAAGATGAAGGAACATTTTGACAGAGAAATGGAAATCTGAAAAGAAATTTATCTGGAATTCAGGATATGAAAAATTCATTTGAAAGCAGGGGAAGTCAACTAGAACACTGTGAGAACAGAATTTCAGATCTGAATACAAGGCCGAGGAAACAAGTGCTATAATTAGACATGATGCTGAAATTAAAAATAAGCAAAGTCACTGTTCAACAGCTAATGGATGATTCAAAGAAAACCAATCTCAGAATTATGGGAGTGGGAGAAAGAGCAGAAGACAGCACCAAAGGTATAAAGAATTTATTCACTCAAACCATACAAGAAAATTTCTCAAATCTAGAAAAATAAATTAATATTCAGGTACAAGAAGTTTATAGAACATCAATAACATCAAATAGCAAAGGGACTCACCACAACATGTCATAATCAAAACCTCAGAAATCCAAAATAAAGAATATTAAAAGCAGCAAGAGAAAAACAGACATTAGGAAACTCATTCCAATTACTGCAGATTTTTCTCAGTATAAACTTAAAGTCATGAGAGCCTGGAGCAAAATCTTTCAAGCTTTAAAAGAGAGCAAGCATCAGCCTACGTTGTTGTATCCAGCAAAATTATCCTGGAAAACTGAAGAGGAAGTAAAAATTTTTCATGGCCAAGACTCCCTAAAGAAAATTTACGACCACTATCCCAGCACTGCAGAAATTATCGAAAGGAATCTTAGAGACAGACTCAAGCAACACCGAAGAACACAGAGGGAAGGAATCTACTAAACAAAAATTGTAACAAAAGGAAGAAGCAAAGAACAGGTCAATGATGGGATTCAGTAAAAATATTACAATAATTACTCTAAGTAATAATGATCTTAACTTGCCAATCAAAAGACAGAGACTGGTAGAGTGGATCAAAATCAAAATCCAACTATTTGTCTACAAGAGACACACTTCACTCACAAAGAAGCACAGAGACTGAAGGTAAAAGGCTGGAAACTACTATCACACGTTACTGGAGCCTGGAAACAAGCAGGAGTAGCTATACTATTCTCAGACACTGCACATTTCAAACTGAAACAAACAGGAAGAGACAAAGACAGCCACTATAAACTGGTAAAAGGAATAATAATCCAACAGGAAGAGCTTACAATTACACACATACATGCACCCAAAGTAGGCGCACCCAGTTATATAAAACAGAAACTACTGGACATAAAGGACCAAACAGGCCCCAGTACAATCATACTAGGGGACCTGGATACCCTACTCTCACCACTAGACAGATCAACCAGTCCAAAAAAAAAAAAAAAAATTCAACAAAGAAACATCAGAGCTAAAACACAACACTGAACAAACAGACTTAATAGATATCTACAGACTATTCTTTTCAATGTCAACAGAATACACCTTTTTCTCAGCAGCAATTAGAGAAGAGGTAAATGAAATTAAACAAAAAGGAAAAGATTAATAAATCATATTGTTGGTTCTTCAAAAGGATAAATAACATTGATACACCTCTTGACAAACTCACTAAAAGAAAGAAAAAAACCCACGTCAATGCAACTAGAAATAAAAAAGGTAAAATCACAACAGGCGCTGCTGAATTCCACAGAATTACAAGAAACTGGTTTCCAACAAAATCATGAACTTAGAAAACATGGATAAATTCCTTGACAAACAGCAAGGCTGGTTCAACGTATGTTAATCAATTAAAGTATTACATCACATCAACAAAAGAAAGGACAGAAACCATATGATCATCTCAACAGATGCAGAAAAAGCCCTTGACAAAATACAATATTCCTTCCATCAAACTCTGATGAAAATAGGTATAGTACAACCCTACCTCAAGTTGATAAAAGCAATTTATGACACTCCTACAGCCAATATCATCCTAATTGGGAAAATACTGAAAGCATTTTCCCTCAAATCAGAACAATTCAAGGGTGTCCACTCTGACCACTCCTATTTAATATAGTGCTCAAAACCTTAGCTGGAACAATCAGGCAAGAGAGTGGAATACAGGGAATACGCATGGGAAAGGAGGAAGTCAAACTACCCTTGTTTGCAGATGACATGACCCTTTACATAGAGACCCCAAAAACTCTATCCAAAGACTCTTAGACCTAATAAACAAATTCAACCAAGTTGCAAGATACAAAATCAGTACACAAAAATCAGTAGCCTTCCTCTACAGCAACAATGAAAATACAGAGAGATTAGAAAATTCCACTCAGTCACCTCAAAGAAAATTAAATATCTAGGAATGAACCTAACAAAGCAAGTGAAAGACCTCTACACTGAGAAGTATTGTACTGTGAAAAAAGAAATCTAAGAGAATTTTAGAAAATAAAAAAATATCCCGTTCCTGGACAGCCAGAACCAACACTGTCAAAATGGCCACACCTAAACTAATATACAGATTATACACATTCGATGCAATCCCAATCAAGATACCAACAGCATTTTTTACAGAACTAGAAAAACAACCTAAAAATGCATACGAACTCTAAGAGGCCCAAAATAGCCAAAACAATCCTAAGCAACAAAACAAAAGTGGGAAGCATCACATTACCAGATATCAAATTATACTACACAGCAACAGTGATAAAAATGACATGGCACTGCCACAAAAACAGACAGGTGGATTAATAGAATAGAACTGAGGATGTAGAAACATTCCTGAGTCAGTCATCTAGCTGATCTTTAACAAAAGGGCCAAAAATATACCCTGGAGTAAAGACAGCCTCTTTAACAAATAGTGCTGGGAAAACTGACTAACCACATGCAGAAGAATGAACTAGACCAACAACTTTCACCACGCATCAAAATCAGATCAAAATGGATCAAACACTTAGACATTAAAATGAAAATACTGAACTTGTGAGAAGAAAAAGTAGGCAAAACCCTCAAAGACACAGGCACAGGAAAGGACTTTCTCAATAAAACACCCAAAGCACAAGAGATAACACCAAGAATTGACAAAGGGAACTATATGAGATTAAAAAGCTTCTGCACAGCAAAGAAAAGCAATCAACAGAGGGAAGAGAGCACCATGGAATGGGGAAAATATTCACCAGCTGCTCCTCCGACAGAGGACTAGTACCAAGAATATACAAAGAACTGAAAAAAATTAGACCCTCCAAAATAAAGGACCCAATCAAAATATGGGAATCTGAAACAAATAAACCATTCTCAGAAGAAGTCCAAATGGCCAATAAATGTATGAAAAAAATGTTCAACATCTTTAGCCATCAGGGAATGCAAATTAAAACAATGCTGAGGTTCCATGTAATGCCAGCAAGAATAGCTGCTATTAAGAACACAAAAAACTACTGGCAAGGCTGTGAAGAAAAAGGACACCTCCCACACTGCTGGTGGGACTACAAACTGATACAACCACTACGGAAAGCAGTGTGGAGATTCCTCAAACTTAACATTGACATCCCATTTGACCCAGCTACACCTCTTCTGGGTTATTTGCCCAAAAGAGGTAAAGTCACCACACTATAGTGACACATGCATACCCATGTTTATAGCAGCACAATTTATAATAGTCAAATCTTGGAAGAAGCCAATAGGCCCAAATACAGGTGACTGGATAAAAGAAGATGTGGTATATATATACACAATGCCGTATTATGCTGCCATTAAGAATGACAAATTTGGGTCTTTTGTAGGTAAACAGATGCACCTTGAGACCATTATGCTCGGCAAAATGAATCAGACCCAGCAAGTTAAATATCATATATACGGTTTGTCTAATACGAGAAAACCAAACCAGAAAAACAATAGAAGGTATGGAAGAAGTAATAAGGACATTGAGGAAAGAGAAACAGAAAGGAGGGGTTGGAGGATGGGAAGATATGTAAATAAAAACTAAAAGAAAAATATCCAAATCAAATTCTCCACTGTGACGTTTAGGAAGCATTCAAATGGACCTCTCTTCAGTCCTTTTTTTTCTGTACAAAATAAAATGTTTTAAATACAAGAAACCTTTTGTAAGAATGTTAATAACACTTTACAATAAAAAGCAACATCTGTAAAAATTTTTTAAAGCAGAATTTTTGTATGTTATGAAAATTAAGCTAGTATAAATTCAAAATATTGCTGTAACTTTAGGATTTTAAATTTAGTCCCCATGGTAACTACTAAGAAAATAGCTACAGAATACCCACAAAAGGAACTAAGAAAAGACTTTAAAGGTTTCTCCACACAAAAGCAACTAAACACAAAAGATAGCTACTTAGAAAATGAGAGAGAAAATAGCTACAGAAAAAAAAAACAGCTGCAAAATGCCAGAGGACTGCCTTTATCAGTGATTACTTCCCATGTATATAGTTTTAACTTTCCAAACAAACAGAAAGTATCAGTATACTGTATTTTTAAAAATGTCAAGGGTCTACAAGAGACTCACTTTTAATCTAAAGGCAGAAATGAGTGAAAGTAAAAGAACAGCAAAAAAAAAAAAAAAAGATAACCCATGCAAATAGTACCAAAAAAGACAGGAGGTATGGTTACACTCAGAAAAAACAAACTTCAAATCAAAAAAGGTTATAAGATAAAAGGGGGGGGGGGGACAGTAAGAGGTGTGATGAAAATAATACAGCGACTATTGCAAAATTTATTATAGTAAAAGACATACTGCCGTTAGTCTCCTCTCCCACACTTTAAACGAGTGAATATGATTGGAGTGAAAGGAAATATCCTGAAGGGGAATAAAGGCAATGCGTTGTTTACTGTAGTACAATTTTTAGCCTAAACATTCACCATATATTTTAAATTCATCTCATTAATAAAAGTTTAATATAAGAAGTTATACTAATTATAAACCTGTATGTACACTAACAAAATATAAGAAAGCTGACAAGACAAACAATTTCACAGTTATACAAGATTTTATACCTCACTCTATATATGATAATAGAGAGAAGCAAGGAAACAGATAAGTTAACATAATAAGCTAAGCAGCTTAACAGTCATATAAGAATGATCTAAAAACAAGAGAATACACATTTCTTCTCAAGCACACATAAGACATTCAGATAGAACACATTAGGCTATTAGTCTGCTTTAGGATGCTGTTTAAAAAATAGAGTATTTTATAATGAAAAGGTGTATTCAGCTCACAGTTTCAGAGGCTAAAAGTTTAAGGTTGGGTGGCCCCATCCACTCTGCCTCTGATGAAGGCCCCCTTGGCTGCAACACAACACAACGAATAACCCAATGGTAGAAGCAAGTGTGGAAGATAGCACACAAACAGAAAACCAGAGAAACTTGAGAACCAGATTTATTCCTTCTTAGGACAACTCTCATGAGACCTCACTCTGGAACACCAGTATTATCCCTTTGAGTGTAGGACTTCCATTGACCTGACCACTTCCCATTGGTCTGACCTTTTATAAGGTTCCACCACCTGTGACAATGCCACACGCTTTAGTTCCAAGCTTCTAATGTAGAAACTCTTGAGGGACATACTCAAGCTATGTCCAAACCACAGTAGCCACACAGTGAGTCTCGGCACATTGAAAGACAGCTGGGCCTGGTGATGCAGGCCTGCAATCACAGTGCTCTAGGAGGCTGTGGCAGGAGAATCGCAGGTTTTGACTCCAGTCTGGGCAATTTAGTGAGACCCTGTCTCAAATTTAAAAACTAGAAATCTGACTTGGGAATGTAGCCCAATGCAAAAGTCCTAGGTTGGAGCACAAGTATCTAAACAGATTAATTAATTGCTATTAATAAAGACAGATACATCAACTGCCATCTCTAACCTGAACTAGACGAAGTATTAATAACTGAAGAAATCACTGATCTGTGAAAATTAAACATCATACTTTTCTTCTGCAGTATACAGGAGATTGAACCCAGAGGCTGTGCATGCAAGGCCAAGTACACTATCACTGAACTCAATTCCTAGTCCCACTTCACCAACAAATCAAAGAAATCACAAAGAAAATTAGAAAATACAGAAGAATGAAAACATACATCCCAAAATTCCTGGTATACAGCAGTGTCTGACTTAGGATAGTTTGACTCACCATTTTTCTTTTACAATGGTAAAAACCCATTATGTATTCAATAGAAAACATACTTCAAATTTTGAATTTTGATTTTTTTTCTTGGACTAGCAATACACAATATTCTCTACTGATTATGGGCATCAGGAGCTCCCAATCAGCCACATGACCACAAGAAAAAATAACTGTTATCTGTATATTACTATGCATCTCATCTAAACTATAAGGGATGAAATTAATGGTACACTAAGTGTATCTTCAACTTACAGTATGACAGTGTGTTTAATTTACAATGGGTTTATCCCAATGTAACCCCATTATCCTAATGTAACCCCAAAGTAAGTCAGGAGCATTTGTATACTGAAAGCAAATCAGTATAAAGTGTGTTTAATGTTTATATTTTAAACCACCTCCCCCATAAAAACATCAAATAAAAAAACCTAACCTTAAAAATGTGAGAATTAGAAATTAGGCGTGGTGGTGCACACCTGTAATCCCAGCATCCGGGAGGCTGAAGCAGGAGGATTACTCCTGAGTCCAAGGCCAGCCTGGGCTCCATAGTGAGTTCAGGACCAGCCTGGACTACAGAGTGAGGCTCTGTCCCAAAAGTGAGCATCAGGACAAACTAAACACAAAAGCTCATAGGAGGAAGAAAAACAAAGATCAGGGCATAGCATAACAAGTTAGAGAACAGATGGAAAAAAATGAAACTAAAATTTTGATTCTTTGAAAATATAAAATGAAAAAACCCAAAATAGATAGAATACTCAAACAGACAGGAGTCAAAAAAGTCACCAAAATCAGAAATAAAACTATAAACATTACTACCAAAAAGAAAGAGTACAGTGAGGAAATAATATGCCAATAAACTGGATATCCTACAAGAAAAGAAAAATTTCCATAAGCACAAGGCTTATTAACACCAAACCATAAAGGAAGTCTGAACAGACTTATTGATAGGTTTTGTAAGGACAGCACACTGTTCTGGAAAAGACAAAAGGGACTCTTCCAGGTAACAGAAAATATATTTTATCTTACATGGATGGTGATAAAAAGACATTCAGCCATATATACAAATTTGTGCATTTTACAGAGGATAAACAGCAATAAAGATGATGACAACCAGGCTGTGAGACAGGACACCTGCTAACAGCCAACTACCAGGAAACTGGGAATTACTGAAAGTGTCAGCATATTACCAAACTGGAAATATGGTGCCAACAAGAAAAGCCTATTTTCCTTAATTACATGCCACCTTTATTTTAAACTACTCTGAGCATTCTGTCCATGTGTTCATCAAAAACGCTTAAAAATTACCTTTTTAGATATGATTCTTGAGGAGGTCAAAATTTCCCCTGGGGCAAGGGCCAGCGAACATTTTGTGTAAAGATGCGGATAGTAAAGAGCTTGATGTTTTCAAGTTACACGATCTCCGCTGCAGCTACTCATCTCTGCCACTACAGCACAGAACAACCATATAAAGTAAGTAAGAGAAGAAGCACGCCTGATTTGGGCCACTGGCCACTCTATCTGACAGCCCCAATCCAGGACAAGAACTATACCAGCCTTTGTTTTTTCAATGTTTATCTTTTATATAGTATGGGACTTATATATAGAAGACACTGTATAAGACGAAGCTAGAAGGAATCTTAAAAACAGCTCTTCTACGGACTGGAGGTATAGCACAGTGGTTAGAGTCTGAGTTCAATTCCTTAGCACCACATAAATTGGGGGTAGTGGTGCACATCTATAACCCTAGCATTCTGGAGGCTATAAGATTTCTGAAAGCTCAGGATCAGCCTGGGCTACTCAGAAAGAAGACTATTAAAAACAAAAACAAAAACAAAAAACCTCTTGTAATTGTTTTATAGTGAAAAAATAGATGAAAAGTTTGCTCAAACTCACATTTTTAACTTTTTGATTTACTTTTGAGACAGTCTCACTCTGTACGTAGTCCAGGCTCATCCTGAACTTACCACGTAGCAGAGGGTGGCCTCAAACTCAAAATAATCTTTTGTTTTTCAGCCTCCCAAGGTACTGGGATTACAGGCATGAGCCTCCACGCCCAGCTTATGTCATGCTGGAGAATCAAACGCAGAGCCTTGCACTTGCTAGAGAAGCAACCAATGTGCTATTCTTCCAGCCCCTCAACATCTCATTTATTTAAAAGCATAACTTACTTCTTGATCTTTATACAAAGATTGTATATACCTATTTAATACTAATTAAAATTTCAGATTTTCAAAAACCGAAGCAATATTCTGCAACATTGAAGTATGAAAATTTCAGAACAACCCCAATGAGGACCCCTTCGCAGATGGTGGGAGCTTTTATCCCTCTGTCCTTTGTTTCTACATAAAAATCTGTTCTATTATATATGTTGCCTCCTTTGTCCTCGATTTCATTCAATGACATCATGAGGAAAAAATGTTTCAAAATTCAGTCAATACATGTCTAAGATAAACTTTAAAAAGTGACTATCTTTACCTATACTTTGCTTATGGGTTATCAATAAAAGATATGAGTCACACAGCCCTAGGGGGTAAATGTAGCACCTACTTTAAGCTGATAACACCAAATGGGAAGCTAAAACTAGTTTCTAGCACCAGTATTTTTCTAAAAGCCGAAACAAGAATAATGATATTTCATGCAAATTAGCATTACATAATTGTAATATAAAAATTAAGCTATCACAATGTTTTACATAGTTATACTTCAATTTAGGAGTATAATATATACTTTTAAAACTACAGCCTGCTATAGGTCATAGAACGTGTTCATATAGCAGTAAAACCCTCAGCCCTCAGTAGAGGGCAGCATTCCTATTCATTTGGACTAAACTCAAAAAACTTTAAATCTCTATTAAGACTTTAAAAAGGCCTCACATTCCTTTCAAAACTGCTAGCTAAGGCGATTTTAGTAGAACTTTAACTTACTGCAAGTAAAAGTGCACAACAAAGCCAGATGGGATGAGGCAGGACAATCACTGGAGGCTTGCAGGACAACACAGCAAGACTCCCCAACCAAAGCAGAAAGTGTCTTGACAGTCATTCTTGTATTTATACACATATGCCTGTTTTACCACTTTATCATTCATACACACACAAATATGTATATTAGAGAATATTTTACCCAGAGGGGCAGGATTTGTTATCCATAATTCCAAAGCAGGAGATACAAAACTAATCAGAAATTTCTCTGGTGATTTATTACCCAGTATATCAGTAGTTGTCCAGTTTAAACCAACATTTACTGTTGAATACCTCATATAAAGGCAATGCTTTTTCTATACCCACAGAACACAGTTACACACCAATCACCGAAGAGAAGTATTACAGCCACTAATGTCTGTCAACTAGAGTCAGAACTGTGTCAGGGCACGATGCAGTAGCACAGCTTCAACATCCAAAACAGAAGTAAGCAAAAAGAAACTGATGTAGCTGACACATGGGTGGGAGCAACTGCAGATCTCATCCCCTTTACAATTCTAATTCCAATTTCCAACTGACCTTGATGATAAAGCTGTACTTAAATAATCCCATTACCTTACTAAGAGAACTATCACGGCAGTCATTAAAAGGCACAGAACAAGCAACACAGAGGAGGAAAACTAAAGATTCAGAAAACACTGTTCTGTCTAGTCAGAAGGCTACATATTTTACTATTTAATAGAAGTTAGCAAATAGATTTGCTTACAGTTTTATCACGAGCCAGGTGTCACTCCACACACTGACAGGTATTAGCTCTATCAATCTTTAAACATTCTGTAATGCAGCTACCATTATGTCCCTCATGTTACAGAACAGGCAACTGAAACTCCGTAATAATAATAATAAATACCTTGTCCAGGAACCAAGTAGTGAATCATCCTTAACACTCAGCCCATTTCTAAGTGGCAAAATTTCTAGTGAGTACTGCTGCAGAAAAAGACTAATAAGGACTTTTAAAAAGTGAGACAAGAGAGGCTGGAGGAATGAGGGGCTCAGCAGTTAAAAGTGCTTGCCTAGCAAGAGCTAAACACCAGAGTTCAATTACCCAGCACCATATAAGCCAAGTGTGGTGCTGCACACCTATAATCCCAGCACTTGGGAGGCTGAGGCAGGAGCAGTGCTGTAAGTCCAAGGCCAGTCTGGGCTCCACAGTGAGTTCAGGACCAGCCTGGGTTACAGGGCCAGACTCTGTCTCAAAACAAAACAAACAAAAAAAGTGAGACAGTGACAAAATAAAGAAACCCTAGTTATTCATTTGAAAAAACTGGCTATAAAAGAGAAGAAAATTAACTTAGTACTTGAAAGCAACCTTGATTACTGCAATTTAGTGAGAGAAACAAGATGGACCCAAGATGAATATTAACTGATATAAAAATTAATAAAAAGGTAAAATAAGACAACCTACCACGGAAAGTACAAAGAAACTGATGATTG
Source organism: Ctenodactylus gundi (assembly GCA_004027205.1). Lineage (NCBI taxonomy): Eukaryota > Metazoa > Chordata > Mammalia > Rodentia > Ctenodactylidae > Ctenodactylus > Ctenodactylus gundi. Next base: position 20,827 of record PVKB01007659.1, read on the forward strand.
TGGGTAAGATGAGGAGCCACAATGAGCCTTTCCAGGTACAAATGAAAGAAACGACTTAGCGAAAATAGATTTAATACAAATAAGATGCTTCAATGGAAAATAATTTGAGGATAATCAAATTTTGAAAATTTGGCAATAATTATCAAAATATTAAAAATGTTTCCATGGCAGAAGAGTTATAAAGAGCAATGAAGTGCTCCCTTAAACCTGGAGCCTTTTTTATAAGGATGCTTACATCTCATTCAAAAACTCCTCCAGATACAATCACCTCCCACGGGCTATACCTCTCAACACCATCACTAGTTGGACATTAAGTTTTAACATGAATTGTGGAGGTGAAATCATGATTCAAGCCACAGCGTATATTTATCTTGGGAGAACTTGGATTTTTTTCCCCCTGATATATAGTCATATTAGACATAAACCCAAATTTCTTTTTTTCTCAATGGAACTGTTAACAAGATATTTACTGAACACCCCACCTTTGATTAAGTACATTCACACAATCCAATGGGTTTCTTACAAAGGAATGAAGAAAATCTCCATGCATTCAAATGAAGAAGCTGTCTGGATATCATATGAAAAACCACCAAAGGGTGAAAGATTACATAAGTATAAAACTCTCACCTACTGCAAATGACAAGGGAAAAATAAAGACACTGCTGTATTTAAGCTCTAAAAGATAAATAAAATCTAATTAAAAATATTAATAGCTTCCTATGTGAGTGGAGGAAAGAAGTGAGACATATCTACATTAAAATTCTCCTGGATAGTGCCAATGTGGTTAACTAACATTCTACATCTCAGAGATGGAAGGAGGCACTACAAAATTAGAAAGGGTTCTGTCTCTTTCAAACCAGATGTAAGACAGAAACAAATATACACTTCACGTAGTTCACTAGTCAATTTAAGTGATGACTACCAAAGTAAGTGTCAAGGCAGGATGACAAACTAAGCAACAGGTAGAACACAAAGGGAAGAGCAGCCGCTTTCTGGATCCCTTTGCATTCACGATACAGAATGATAAATTTTAGTGCTAATTTTCTAGAATAACAATATATAGCCATATTTAAGGCAGGCTTAACATCATTGCAAAATAAAATACTCATTTTTTTAAAGCAAAAGTATAGATGATCAGTGCCAAAATTTTGTTAACAATTACTATGGATCTCTGTGTCAGAAAGTTGGTCAGACGGATACACTATGGAAAACAAGTCTTACCTCTGTAACCCTTGCAAGTCTGAGAGAAAACATGATAGCAATCACACAAATAAATGATATAATATGTATTATAAAGTTTATAAAGTCTACTTTTACAGAAGCATAAGAACTGCCTCAGGAAAAAAGATAGGCTTGAGGAAGTAATCTATAAACTGGAATCTGAAGAGTTGTTGTAAGTTTGGGGGGTAAGGCTCACAAAGCACTATGTCTACAGATCTTTAAGATGAAAGAAATACTTCACCAGAAATGAAGAAAAGTCCTCCTAAGAAAAACAATGAAAACCTGGTATGTCTCTAATCTCCCCTACAACATATGCACTGCCAATTCCTTAGCCGGGAGATGGCCAATATGCACGTTTCAAACACTGCCCTACTGACTTATATTATGAACTCCAAGTTTGGCCAAGTAAAGTTAAATAATAAAATTAGCAACAAGTGGTACTGAGTAGGATGGAACCTCCTGAACATGAAGCTTACTTTCTCCTCCTGGGCTTAGAGAACATGAACATGCGATGTCACGCACGCACACGCATCTGTGCGCTCTCACTGCGACAGCTTCTCAGTTTTCTCCTGCCACCTATGCTTCTGCTAAATGACTCTGAACTGAAAAGACAAAAATTATTTTTTCTACTTAGTTGATCAGCAAACGGTATAACAATAAAGTTAAGAAAGAAATGTTGGTACTAAAGTAAGAAATGTTGGTACTAAAGTTATGCTTGACTCCCTCCCTCCAGAAGTTAGTAGATAGCTACAAATCCTGTGAGACAAAGAATCAACATCCTTAGCTGCAAGTTTACACACAGTGCTTATTACTAGTGTAAGAAAACCTACTGCATACAGCAATATTCTCAAGTCTTTCTTGTGTTTCCCGTTAGTTTACCTATGTGATAGTGAACCAGACAAGCCCACACCACTCTGCTTGGTCTCTAACATTGCTACTTCCACATCAACTGACATGTTTACAAAGCAGTAACTAACTGAGAACCTAAAAATCAACAAATGCGAAACTAAGATTCTCCTAGAGAAACACTATGTGAGAAAGTACAGAATAATATTGTACCTAAGTTTACTAACTGACACAAAGTTTATTGTCTGACACAATCAGAAACGCTGTCATAATGGAAGAATCTTATCCCCTGCAAAATACCTAAATCTAGAATAGTATTTCTTAAAAACCCAAAGAGAAAGTGCACTTTATTTTTCACTAAGAAACAAAACAAATCTTACATTTGTGCTTAAAACATTAATCAGAAATGGGATACAGAGCTGATTATGACTGTCCTAAATTAGTATATGGCATTAATACTGCTGTAAACAAGACTTGGCAGTGACGATTTTAGTCATCCTAACTCACAAGCTAGTCATTTGCAAACATGCTAAAATAAGAGTCTTCATTGTGAAGAACATATACTTATGAAGGGGGGAAAAACCCAGAAACCTAATCATCACTGCTCTCGTTCAACCCACATGCCTGTTCTTAAGAGTATCCATGGCAGCAGTGATGCAACATTCCTACCTAGCTCACCGTGCCTGCGCGAGTGGGAGAGCGGAGAGGCGGATGGCGAACAACCTCACTTGGAAAGGTGGCTTATGCTGCCAGACTTTAAAAACATGTATAAAAACAGAAAGCCCTCAAAAGATCAGAAAAGACCAAAAATACCCTGGGGTAGGAATAAGGAAAAGGGGAGGATATACTACATCCTTCGGTCGAAAAGAAAACCGAGAATATTGCTGTTCCGACAGTAACCATTGGCTGAAAATGCTGAAAAGGATTTCTTTCTAATAAAAGAACAAATCATTTTCATTTAGCCTTTTCAAAAGTAACTACAAATAATGTTTTAGTCTTCCTAATTTCCAACCTACATCTTTTTCTATTTATAACAGTTACATAATAAAAATTTATAAATACTTTAAGAATAATGATTATACCCAATCTTTAAAAGAAGAGTAGCTCCCTTTGGTTAAAAAAAAAATTTTATATGCAGAAATCCTAAACCTATCAAGACACAGCAGAGAGAGAGAGAAAGAGAGATCCTGTCAACCTTTTGCTATTGTATCAAAAAAACCTGAATGAAATGATAAAAGCTAAGTTACAGGAGAAAACCAACCAAAGATATCCATAAAAAAACACTAGAGAAATAAAACCAGGTTTTCAGGCTTCTGTGCCCTTTAAAAATTCTTTATGAATATTTCACTATAGAAGTTAAGTTAGAGATACAGATTGCCATACAAACATAATGGACAGCTCTCTACCAGATCACACACCACTGTTCAAACTACAACTTAGTGTGCAACAAGAAAACAAAAGTTATTTCCATTAACTTTCTCACTGTTCTGTAATTCACTACACAGAAATAGTATTAGCCTACTTCCAGAAATCACAAATTTACTTATTCTTTTATGACTGAATATGATTTTAAAACCTCAGCAATTATGTCTAACAATTATGATGTAACATCATCTATGTACAGAAATAAAAACCAAAAAGGAATACAGTTTCATAGTTTCAAAACCAATGTATAAATTTTAAATGTAAGCAAGCACCCACAATCTGCAACACAATCACACAATGTCCACAAACTGGTGCTCAGAAATAAGTCAAACTCACAGATTAGGTAAGGCTGCTGCACCGTGAGGACAACGAGCAAAACAGGCTGTAACATTAGGACTTCAAACACACTCATGCCAGCAGACCTCTTCCCACAGCCACACAGCCAGAACTTCATCACTCTGGTCTTTACAAAAAAATTACATTTGTGATGAAGAGTCTGGAAAATCTTTCTCAAAATGAGTTGTATTTTCAATGAGTGTGACATGTTTAAACACTAAAAAAAGTGGAAGAGAAGAACTCTGAAAATATGTTTAAAAGATTAAAATATAATCAAGGCCCATAGACCTTTAATATAAGGAGAAATGCTTCATATAAATCCCAAGGGGTAGGAGAGAATCTTCAACACAATTATCTTTAGCTTTCTAAAATGCATTTAAAAATACTGCCCTTCCTAAATACATGAACTAAGCATTCATCAATTCAAATACCTGTTTTCAGACATCTAACAACGGTTACACTTTATTTTTTAAATATGCTAGGAGCCAAGTCTCTCACATCTATCACTACAATAAAACATAGAAAAACATACTATTGTATCTTACCTTTGTAGTAACAATGCACAGGCAATCCATTATTCTACCATCACAGTACTATTTTACATACACAGCAAAACTACTTTAAGTTGGCTATTTGAGCAAGAAGAATTAAAGTTGGAATATAAAATTGTGGATGAAAAGTTATAATTGTGACAAGATCTCTCCAGGATCCATTCTTAGAGGTAGCAATTTTTCTACTATTTGAAATTAAAAAAAAAAACTGAATGTGTCACATGTCCTACAGTCTTCTTTATGTAATCTATATCTGAAGAACTCGAAATTATCCCTCAAATCCCTACAGAAGACGGTAGGATTTACTCCACACGACTCTAGCTCCGCTTCTGAGGCTATTTCACTAAGCTCTCTCTTCAAGCTATAAGGCTGACAGGGAGACATCTGATGAAGTGCTCCACAAGAATGCTTCCTGATATAAATTAAAATCTGTTTCTCCTTGTTTGCTACAGCTTGAACATCCAAAAATCAACCACTAAGAAAAAAATCACTAAAAACATACAAAGCAAACATTTCTTCCACTAAACCATTTCAGCAACTGCAGCCTGCAAAGTAATGACTTTCTCAGGCAGTAATGAATGGAATATTCCATGTGGCATTTTTGAGAGGGGAGCAGAAAGAAAAATCCAGTAATTTAAAATACTGTCTCTAAAACATATCTTTTCCTCTCTTTACTAAAATAAATAAAAACTTACCAACGAAGCCAGGAATTAATGTTACTGCCTTACTAAATCCATTTCACCTAACTCCATGCTCTTCAAAAACAAGAAAGTAAAAAAGAAATACCCATCAAGAAAAGACAGTCGTAACTATGTGCCATTTCAAACTCAAAAAGTCTTTTTTTTTAAGCCACAAGTCACCTAACTTTGAGAATTCATGTCCACTCCTCAAGATACCAGGAACACAGACGGGGTAACACAGAACAGAGGGGACAACGCACACTCCCCTGTAAAAATGTACAGGAAGAGCAGTATGCGCCGTATTTTTTTTCTAAATTTAAAATGTACGGTTTTTCCCACACTTTAGTATTTATGAACTATGGATTCAATAACATGTTGAAAATACACAGCTTGGGGAGTCATTAACCAAATCTACTGCTTTTCGCCACTACTTCCCCCCCCCCTTCTCCTTACACTATGCACCCCCACACACGTCGGAGATCTGTCTCTTCCTCGCAGTCCACTGCTGCTCTTCCTATCCTCTCATGGTGAAGTTAGTTTTGTGAATTTCATAGGAGGGACACCCAAGGGTACTCAACTCTTTTTTTGTTCGGCCCATCTCACTAAACACATACTGACTCAAGGTGACTCCATTTTCTCAAACGCTTCTGATTTTTTCTTTCTTTATGGCTGCAGATTTCCACTGTGTAGAGATATCATATTTTCTTTATCCATTCCTCTACTGATGGGCAAACAGGTTGTTTCCAGGACTTAAATATTATAAATTGTGCAGCTATAGGCATGGATATGCATGTGTCTTTATGATATGCTGACTTTATTTCTTTTGGGAACATGCCCAGTAGACCTGTAGCAGTATCAAATGGAATTTCTATTCTCAGCTTTCTAAAGGCAATCTCCAGACGGCTTTCCATAATGGTTGAACCACACTGCAGTCCCAAAAAACAGTGTAGAAGTGCTCCTTTCTTTCCACAGTCTCACTAACAATTGTTTTTTGAGTTTTTAATATAGGCCATTCTCACTGGAATGAGATGAAACCTAATGCTGTTCTAATTTGCATTTCTCTGATGGAAGGCCAGTGATTATGAACACTTTTAATGTTCTTCTTGGCCATTTGTACGTTCTCTTCTGGAAACTTTCTTTTCATTTCATTAGCTGCTGATTTCTTGATGGGATCATTTCTTTCAGGGGATTTTAGTTTTCTGAGTTCTTTATATAATTTAGGTATTAATTCTTTCTGAAGTATTTGCTGACAAAGATTATCTCCCATTCTCTGAGTTGGCTCTTCACTTTATTGACTGTTTCCTTTGCTGTGTAAAAGCTTTTCAGGTGGATATAGTACCTTTTGTTGATTCTTGCTGTTATTTATTACACATAGTATTTATTTACAATGTTTCTTCACAATCTACAGATCTTACATTGACCCCCAGTTAAAACAACTGAACTGTTTCCATCTGCTTCTTATGTACCTTCTAACAAGTCAAATACACAGGGGCTACATTAGCAACTCCCATTATTGTGGTGGGGACGTGGAATGTCCTCAAAAGTCTCATGTATTTAAATTTTATGGTTTGTTTATGGAACCATTTGCTGTTGGTAGATTGGAGCCTAGTCTGGAGGAGTGGATTACAGCTGTGTAAATTAGGAGTAAAGGCATGCAGTGACCACACCTTCCATACCTGGATGCAAGAGGGGTTAATCTCTGGGCTGAGATGTGGAAGGATATATAAGCTGCATCCCATCCTGCCTTCCCAGAGGACTAGACTAGTCTCAACTAGTCTGAACTTGCCTTCCTGTGTGTGATGTCGTGAGACGCGGCCTCCACCTCTGCCTCTGCCATGTACTTCCATTGCTGGCAGCTGCCCCTGACTGGTCTGTGACCTTCTGAAACTGTGAGCTAAAATAAACCTTTCCTCCCCTAACCTTTTGGATGTTGGGTATTGAGTCACAGCAACGAAAGTAACTAAGACACATACTAAACTAGCTTTCACTACAGGGGTTCTGAGAAAGAATACATATAAATCACTTAGTGATTATTTAAAAGTAAACATTATCACTGTTATTGCTATTATTGATATTATTTACCAGGTGACAGCCTTCTACTTAAAACATAAATGGGCATATTTCAGATAGGTCCTAGGGACTTCACCTTGAATAGAGCCTAAGAGAGCTATCGTGTGAGGATTAAATAAAGCAATACACGCACAGTACTGCAAGTAATATGGACACTGTTAAGTACTCAGTACACTAAGGCCAGCTACACCTATAAACGTCAAATATTAGAACATGAGACATATTAATCTGGGTGTGGTGGCACATACATATCATCCCAACTTCTCAAACAACTGAAGCAGGAAGCTGATGGGCTCACCAGCCTGGAAAACACAGCAAGATCTTGTCAAAAAAGAGAGACACAGAGACAGAGACTCAGGGACAGATATTTAATCTTTGTTCCTGGTTCCGCCACAGAGCCTAAAAAAACAAAACAAAACAAAACAAAACAAAACCCTGGCAATACTTGGCTAACAGAATAATCTTCTGATTATTTATAACAAGGTCTTTCTATTACACCTGAACTTGTACCAATGAGCTGATGTAGGGTGAGACCACCAGAAAGCCCCAGGATGGTACTTATCACCAGAAATACTAAGGGATTAAAGTATTAGAGGATCAGAACTTAGCTTCCCCCATCAACTCCAAGCAAGAGGAAATCAAGCTCCACGAAGACTCTTTTTTTGGGAGACAGGGGCTCACTCCAGCCCGGGCTGGTCCTGAACTCACTATGTAGCCCAGGCTGACCTTGGACTCACAGCAATCCTGCCCCAGTCTCCCAAGTGCTGGGATTATAGGCATTTACCACCATGTCCAGCTTATGTGGTGCTGGGGAATCGAACTTGGGTACTTAGCACTTGACTCAGTGCAAGCGCTTTAACTGCTGAGCCATTGCTTTAGGCTCCATAAAGACTCTTCAAGTACATCTGATGAACTTTTGGGTTAGCAAGCACCATGTACATGAAATATAGAGTACCAACTCCACCAGGATAGAAGCTTTGCACTCAAGGCCCTTGCACACCATATCCTACACATCTCTCCATCTGGCTGTTCTCATATGTGTGTGTGTGTTGGCCTTTGTAACAAACAAGCATACGTTAATTAGCTAAATAAAAATCAAGGAGGCAGTTATGAGAACACCAATTTATAACAGCAGCTCAGTCAAAGAATAGATGACAACTTAGTACTTGCAAATGCCACCTGAAAGGAGACCAGTCTTGTGGCACTGAATCCCCCAACTATTGGATCTGTATGAGGCAGTTTCAGAATTAAGTTAAGAGAATAGCTAGTTGATATCCACTGGAGAACTGGTTGGTTTATGGAGGGAAAAACACACACACACACGAGCACCAAAGGGTTCTGTGCTATGTAGAGTGAAAACAAAATTGGGAAAAATTGGTTTTCTTCTCTCAGAATGATCATGTGACTATGCAAGTTGGGGAGTAGGCAGACACATTATATCATGAGGTAACGTATCGCTCTCCCATACAAAACACACCTAAAAATTACATGTTGCACTAAAAACTGAGAATACTCCTTTCTCTTGATTCTATCCCTCACCAAAAACAGTGACAAAAGGAAAGAGTAAACCAAGCTCATGACTCCTTAAAGTGTTATCATTTATAAGAATACTGGAAATAATGTAGGTAGTATCTAGATATTGGCTGGGCATGGCTTTTTCTGAACGAAAACAACTATGTGAAACCTTTTAGCTTGTTTCTCAGTGTTCTGAGATTTTTCCTCCCTCACCCCCATTTTATTGATATGTACAAGTGCAAAATTTAAGGTTTACAATGAAGTTTAGCATTTCATGCACCTACATATCTTGTCAAGGTGACAAGGACTTTCCCTCTCTCCTTTAGTCCCTCCCCCTACTCCGTCCAACCCCCTCCCCCCCATTTCACTTTGTTTTTTAAGTTCCATAAGAGTTGTGATCTGGGTCTCATATCAGAGATCAGAGAGACCATTCGATGTTTCACCTTCTGCTTCTGACTCACTTCACTAAGCATGAGGTTCTCAAGTTTCTTCCATTTGCCC
>PVKB01007660.1:0-29972 GCA_004027205.1 Ctenodactylus gundi
GTTACAGATCCTCGGGGAATCCGCAGTTTCTTCCCCCTTAAAAGCACAATATGGCCATGCAGTGCTTTGGGATACCAGTGACAAGCCTGTTTGTGGATACTTTCAACTATACACATGTATCTTCTCCTTTTAAAGGTATATGACTGACGGTGGACTTGGTCTATACACCCGTCGCCTGAACCGGCTCCCCGATGGGATGGCTGTGGTGCGGGAGACCCTGCAGCGAAATACCTCGCTTGGCCTTGGAGATGCTGACAGGTAAGCTCACTGCTCTTTGGACTGAACAGATGCCTGGTGCATAGATGATCCCGGAATAGCCTGAGAAATGAGGTTCATGATATTGGGAGAGTGAGTGGGGTCCTCTTGAACTCAAGAGGGGCCAGGGGGCCCTGCAGTGGTGTGTGTGTGTTCAAGAGCTGGCACAGTTAGCAATAGCTGGCTGCTTCTGCTTCTTTGTAGGGCGGGGCTTGGACAGCCACAACACTGACATTCTGGCTTGGGAGTTTTGGTTGTTGTTTTGACTGTTGCTACTGCAGCTTTGTCAGTTGAGCTGGCCCCAGGGATCTGCTTTAATTCCTCTCTTTGAAGTCAGCTTTCTAGGTAGAATGGTACCCTACAGTGCTCAGATCTGTGTGCAGAAAGTTCTGGCCTTGGTTGAGTTGGCTTTACCATGAGGTCTCAAGCTTTGGTCAAGCTCAAGGATGTAGGCTTATACATCATATGCCGAGTGGTTGACATTATAGGGTTTGATTGAATGTCACTGTCACTACTGTTAGAAAAGAAAGGAGCTTTCAATTGCATTACAATTAAGAAAGGACCATTTGGGCTCCAAGTTTCTATTCTTTCTACAGGCATGTCCAACTGTGGCCCACCATTTTTTCTTTTTTTTTTTTTAATAAGTAAAGAGAAACTATCTTGGCCTACATATAAATATATATACAGAAAACTTCTTTTTTAATTTTTGTTTTATTTATTTATTTATTTATTTATTTATTTATTTATTTATTTATTTATTTATTTGAGGCAAGGTCTCACTCTATAGTTCAGGCCAGTCCTGAGCTGACTGTGTGTAGCCCAGGCTGGCCTTGAGCTAGTGACAATCCTCTTGCCTCAGCCTCCTAAGTGCTAGGATTACAAGAATATGACACCATGCCTAGCTTATGTGGTGCTAGGGAATCAGACCTAGGGCCTTGAGCTTGCTAGTCAAGTGATTGAGCTGCTACGCTATTCCTCCAGCCCTTTATTTCTTATTATTTTAACATTACAGAAAATCAAGGGCAAACAATGGCAGACCTCAGGTTGGCATGCCTGCCTACATACACTGATTCTATGACCTTGACCTTGAGGAATTTAGAGGACTGTATGATTTCCAAGCCACTTTCCAGCTCCAGTGTGTATATTCCTGGATTTTAGTACAGATTTTAAGTACTCTTTAATGATCTGATATTCAGAGGTTTTCTGGCATACTTAACCTCTTTCCATGTCTAAGTTCATGAGGCATACATGAAATTTAGAAATGATTTGAAATGACCTTGTGCTTTTAGAGTGTTCACCCCCACGTTTGAGAGCCAAATAGCACAAGGTCAACTTCGTGCTGCTCTCCCTGCTGAACAGGCTTTTTACAGAGAGTGAGGTGACTTCTGTAGCAACTTGGCTTCAGTGAAGCTGCGTAGCACGTTGCAATGAAAGACATTAAAATCACACCCCAAAAAGGAATTTGCTGAAGAGGAATCTTCATGTTTGCTAGTCAGTTCTGGCTAATGCAGACGGCCCCAAATTGCTTGTCAGGAACTTAAGATCTGGCCCAGTTTCTACCACTGACTTGATATGTCCTTCTTAGGGTCCCCTCGTGTCTGGGGTGGTCATTTATGTCCCCCGATGTAACAATAGGTTCGCCTCCAGATTTTCAGCTCAAGCTGGCTTTTCCCCCCTGTAACTAATAAAGAAAAGTATTGTTTTCAAAGCTGCATGGAAACATGAACATGAACTATCAGATCTCTGCAAATAAAATCTTCATAGTAAATATTATCAGTGGGGAAAAGAATCAGTTGCTGCCACACCCCCACTTGAGATTTTACAATTTGCTAAATGACTTGGCTTACTTGTATTCTCCTGTGATCATGTACTTGGTTAGCAAATCTATTAGCATACATACACACCTTGCAAGGTACATTTTCGCTTGTAGCAAAAGAAGAATCTAAGCGGGGCAGTTTAATTTAATGCTTCATTGCAGAGTTAATGGGATTATTATGGATCACAGCTGAGCTTGCTTCTGCATCTGGAGATGGATGACTTGGTAGGGCTGGAAAGGTGGGACCCATTGGTTATGTTGACTTTGTCGCCTCTGCAGTTGAGCCAAATGGCCAATGTCTTCCAGTCTCCTCCCCCTATAGGTTCCAGGTGGAACCAAGTTTTGAATAAAGTACTTGAGTGACTTTAAAAATAAATAATAGGATCTAATAATCATTATAAACTTCTTTTTAGTTTATGTAAGTTCCGGCTGGAAATCTTTTACATTGTTCTGGTACCAAAAGTTACTATGAACAGATCATAATGATGCTTTATATTTGGCTTTGTTGAAATAGTAGCATATTTGCTTCTATAAAATTTTCTATGTTGAGCCTGGTGGTATTTCTCAGTGTTTAGAATGCTTACCCTAGTGTGCACAAGGCACTAGGTTCCCAATTACCCAGCACTACATAAAAATGAACAAGGTATAGGACATACGCTTGTAGTTCCAGCACTTGGGAGGATGAGGCACAAAGGTTGTATGAGTTTGAGGCCAGCAAAGCCTGCTATGAATTTGAGGCCAGCCTACTTAGTGAATTCAGGACCAGTCTGGACTATAGAGTGAGACCCTGTCTCCAAAAAAAAAAAAAGAAATTTCTCATGCAAATCTCCCTTAAAAACTAGCAATATATTTAATATGAGTGCTGCACAAAGTGGGAGGCTAATAATTAAATAATTTTAGATGGTAGATATGGAAATATTCCTTTTCAAAATTTTTAAAACTTAAAAATTATACTTCAAACTTATGTATTTACAAATATTAGTTAAGATAAGCAAAGTGTAGAGCAAACCAAGTGAATGTAAAGTATCCAGGAAAGAATATGCAAATAGCTGCAGTTTGGGTAAAACCATTCTTGCCCCTATATTTGGGAATATGTCCTTTAAGAAATTTACATTAGACAAGTGACCAGAATTCTTCTTTTTAATCTGAGAAAAGGGGAATCCCAAAACTAAGATATTTTAAGGACGTTTCATATAAAAATGTAGCCCAGCCTCAAATAAAATCAATAGACCGCATTAATGCTACAGAGGAAATAGGAAAAGTACTGAGAGTTTAGACCCGATTAGATCTTAGCAAAGGCAGGACAAGGTAGGAAAGGCAGAAAATCATTAACCCCAGCGGGGCAGCTCAAGGGGACAGCAGCTACTCTCCTAAAACCCTGAAGGACACTGACCTCCCGCACAGACCTTGGCTATTTGCAACAGGATGTGTGTGTAGGGTTATTAAAAGTAACTGATAGGAAAGTGTACCTTTGGAGCCTGGATATAGAGACCATGTCAGTTTGTGAGTCTTGCATGTCACCACCTAGCTGCTGAGAAATAATGCATGAAGATAGTAAACCTGAAGTGCTGCATCTGCCTTGATCTCCTGTCACTCTTCAGGATTGCCACCTCTGGACTCTAGTTCTCTCTCGATAGTGATCAGTGGCTACTTCCAACAAACTACAATCCGTCAGTTGAGAAGGAAGGATCAAAAGGAACAAATGGAGGTGGCTTATTACATGTCATGGTCCCCAGATAACAGACGGATGGAGGGCACTTTGAGAAGAAGAAATATGACAAGCGAGGCGTAGAGACAGAGCAGCAGGCAGTCAGATGGTTGGAACACCATTTCGAGTCAAATGGTTTGTTGAACTCCCACTCACCCCGTCCTCTACTGCTGGTCCTTTACTGTGGTTCTTGAACTCCAGAAAGCTGTTGCTTTGAAAACAGAATGCCCAATTCTGAAACTTTCCACTTGTGAGTCCCTTTCTCGGTCACCCTTAAGTGTCACCCTGAGCTTTAGCACATGACAGGCCCAGGCAGTTAGATACTCTCCTGAGTGGCACCTCAGGGTCTGTTGTTCATCATGGGAAGCACCACTGAGACAGAAATCAGATTTGGTGTGAAAACGAGGCCAGGAGAACTTTAGAATTACTTAGTAACTTTCTTTTAAAACATTTGAATTACTGACTGAACTGCAGTGGTTTTCATTAATTTGGGCAACAAAACTCTACTACTTCAAATCTTTCAAAGACACAAACATAAATGCCATGTGGTAAAAAATAAGTTGGGGTAAAATGAAAATTGCTCCCCAACATTGTGCCAGGACACCAAGCAGAAAGGAAAGACCTTCTTTTTTCCTTCATGTTAAAAGGGTTTCATGGTGCCCCAGACAATGGACATTTGAGGTGCTGAGATTGCTCATTCAGTGAATGATTCTGAGTCGCCACACAGCTGCCTCACCCTGCATTTAGGGCCCTGGCACTGAGAGCCGCCCCAGTTCTGACTGGAATGGTGAGGCCCCTTTTGAGGTGAGTTCCATGATGTGAGACTGTAACTATGCGACCTGGTATTTGAGCAGCCTGCCAAAGTGAGCCCTCTGTCCCCGCAGAGGACCACAAGGGCGCCAAGAGCCTGGCTTTGTGATTTGTGCAGACAAAGCAGCCTTCCTGGCACTAAGCAGTGTATTCATGGATTCAGGCCTGATCTGGAGGAAGAGCTCAATTCAACCCACCCCACAGAATTGGTAGGGATCCCTAATAGAGGCATCCCCAAACCAGGGAGTTCTTCAAAATAGTCCCTGCTGGACAGTGACTTCCTATGGGAGAAGAGACTTCTCATCTTCTGTTCCAAACCTCTAAAAGATCATGACGGCCAAAATGTCCACATCTCTTGAATTTTCAGAAACTATGGCTGCATCATAATTCTGTGCCAAGAGGGAGTTAAGGTTACTTATCAGCTGACTTGTAGATAGGAAGATTGTCTGAAGAGAAGGGTGGATCTGAAGGTTAGAATGACTCCAGTTGAGAAAGGCTTGGCCTGCCATTGCTGATCTTGAAGACAAGGAAGACCACAGCCAAAGAATGCAGGTGAAGGGGCTGGAGGAATGGCAGAGGTTAACATGTTTGATTTCTCAGCACCATGTAAAGCTGGGCCTAGGGGCACACACCTGTAATTCCCCTGAGTCCAAGGCTAGCCTGGACTATGGAGTGAGACCCTGTCTCAAAAAAAAAAAAAAAAAAAAAGAATGCAAGTAAAAGGGGAAACGGTGAAGCCGATGTTTTCCTGAGGCTGCCAGAAGTGAACACAGTACTGCTGGCTTGTGATCCTAGCCTTTGGATCCATGTCAGAGCTGTTAAATAATAAATTATATTGTGTTTAGCCACTCAGTTTAGAGTAATTTGCTAGGGCAGTAATAAAAATTCAGTGTAAACTTGGATCAGAAAGCAATAAAAATGATAGTAGTTTCCATCTCTTGATGGATTTTGGTAGACCAGGAATGGTGGCAAATATCTCACAAATATCAGCTCACCTTGACCCTTTGAGAGGACACAATAGTGTACCTTCACAGACTTACAGTAGTGGTGCTTAGAGGGGCTCAGCAAACTTACCTGAGGCTACCCAGCTAGCAAACATCCGAGCTGGGACACAAATCCAAATATCCAAATCTGTCTGACCCTGGGCCCCACCCCAGGGTTGTTTTAACCACCTGCCTTCCTCCAGGGAATTCTCCTTGCGTTCCCTAACTCTCAGCCCTTATCTTGGTACCATCAAAGGAGCCCCTCCTCACTCGAATACAAACAATACCCAAATGACTGGAAAGGTGAACTCTTGTCCCCTTGAGGAACCATGCAAAGGAGATTACATTAAGAGAAAAGCTTATTTCTTGGCTCATCTCTTTCTATACCAGATTTTTGCCTATGGACACTGCAGATAGGTTTGCCCCTCACCATTTTTCCATCAGTGACTTCAGATATCAAGGAAAGAATTGTTTGTTTTTAAATTTAAAGCCTAGCCAGTTTACTCGTTGACCTCCTTTCAAGTTTCTACTTGGGATACCTGTTTGGGAATTCTAACCTTGATTTTGTGTTGTTAGTTGAGGGAGGAGCCTTCATTGTCAAGATCTCAGATCAGGGCTAATATTATTTTTCTTTGCTTTTTTTTTTTGAGATAGGGTCTCACTCTGTAGCCCAGTCTGGTCTTGAACTCACTATGTAGCCAGCTGGTCTTGGACTCAGGGCAATCCTCCCTCGTGCTAGGATTACAGGCATATGCTACCACATCCCACTTTATGTGGTGCAGGGGAATCAAACTCATGGCCTTGTGCTTACAAGGCAAACACATTAACCACTGTGCCATTCCTCCAGCCCCTAAAGCTTTTCTTTACCGACCTATTTAACCCACGAGCACCAGAATCTGTAGAAACTTAGCAGTCATCAGAAGATTCTTGTTCTTCATTTTAGTTCATCACTATATGGCTCTTAAGTCACTTTCATGAGGTTCTTTAGACATAGCTTTAGGGTCTAGAGAGACTGGACCATAGTTCAAGGAACCCCCACCTCCTATAGACACTTTAGACTCTTTCCTATTCCTTATTTTTCTGTCCGTGTGTATTGTGCTCTAGCAATTTCTAATCTTTTCACTATCACCAAGAAAAGCAAAGGACATTCCCTGTCTTCTCTGACCACTATCCAACTTCATGTATCTCTAACTCACAGTATTTGAAGTTTCCCTGAAACTTATTTGAGAATATACACCTCTGCTGTCCAGTGTCACAGCCACTAATAAAATGTGGCTATTTAAATTACAAACTAGTGACAGTTAACTGAAAGTAAAAAGTCTAGTTTCTTTGTCATACTAGCCACGTTGAAAGTGCTCAGAAGTCCCAGGTGGCGTGTGGCTAGCATATTGGACAGTTACAGACCTGTTTGGTACACACCATGTCAGTTATAACACCAAAGGCAGCTGCATAGTAAAGGGAAAATGTAGGATTTGCTGCAAGGATTCTGCAGTTCCAGTTCTCTCTTAGGCAAGAAAATTGGCTCCCCGGAGTTTTCAGTTTTTGTTTGTAGAATAAGGATGGAATTCCTACCTGTCTCACCCAACTGTTGTGAGGATCAAATGAAGGTCAGTGAAGGTGGTAAAACTGTTTTGTAAAGCACCAAAGATAAAAGGTCTCCACTCTTCCTAAGTCCTGTGTAGTGGTTCCCAACCTTTGTGACATCAGAAAACCGTTCTTCAAGAGTAGGCGAGGAGACAGGAACAAAGCTCCCCCTGGTGTTGGGACAGCACTGGCATTGGAGCCTAGGCAGAGTGCGCTGACGGGAAGGAGTGCTTTGCTTGCTGCTCACCTCCTGCTCACCACTCCTGTGTCCTGGTGGCCTAGTCCACAGCCCCAGGGTTGGGGACCCTGCTACAAGGAACTCAGGGTAGGCTACCTCTCTGCAGCTCACTTTTTTAATGCTTAATTAACTTGTATAACACATATAGTAAAAGAACAGTTATAAAATTTTTAAAAAATGATATTAGAACCAGGAAAAATTTAAGTTATAATGTGACATATAGAAAATAAAGAATGCATGTATACAAGTAATAAAATCCTACGTAATGTGGTCTTCAGTGGTAATACAGCATTGAGCTTCCTAGTGGCCCAAGTGAAGATGAACGTGGCCTTGTTTTGCCTCTCTTTCTCACATACTACTCATGCCTCTGTCTCTCTGTCTCTGTTTCTCTCTCTCTCCCTCTCCCCCTCCCTACCTCCCTCCGTCTTTCTCACTGCTATTGTCTTCCTCTCTCACTTTCCTTGTCCCCTCTGTTTGAGTGCCTTGTAATTCCCTGTGCTACCCATTAGTGCCCAAAAGCTGTGTCTTAGCTCTGCATTCTGGGATGACACATATTTCTTTGGGTAAAAAAGATGATTCCAACCAGTAGCCACAATCAGGGATCTTTACTGTGCTTCCTTTCCACCTCATTCCACCTTTCTCTCCTGCTTGTATAGCAAGGGGAGACAAAATCGGAGAGAGCAAAAGTCACGTATGTTTTAAAGCTCATGAAAGGAGCCCTAGAGGCAAATCTCTATTTCCGTGGTAACAGCGTAATAATCACTTCATTGGCCTTTCCTGAGGGTTGCTTTTCTGCTAGTGCACTGGATTCCTTTTTAAGTCAGAGCTATTTCTTGTGGGATCGCTGGGCAGGGGCCACCTGGGCTGAACAGGGGGTGGTGCTGACAGGAAACAGACCATCTGTACCTTAAACCATGAGGAATTCTCGCTGGGCAGGGTGGGGGTTGTTAGGAGCAGAGAAGGTATGGTGTACAGAGTACATTTCTTGTGCCTGCAGTGTTCTCGCTGATACAGAAAAAAAAAAAAAGGGTTGGGAGCCCATGAGACCCTCCCACCCCCTGATGTTGCCCAACTTCGTAACTTCCCATAGCTTGTCGTAGGAGCACAGCTGGGTGGGAAAATTAATCACACCCCCAGTGTACCTCTTCTAAAGGGATGTCTTTTCAACAGTTTTTTGAAGGTGATTTATAGACTTGAAGGATGGATGAAAAGATACGGAGCAATATGAAAGGCTAAAGAGAAAAGCCAAAACAGGAAAGCTTTCTCTGTGCTTCCTCAGCAGCCCGCAACAGAGGCCCAGGCTCCAGTTACATGTGGTCTACGATAGAAACTGTTTCTAATGTGACTTAATCTAGGGGTACTAGTTAGGGCTCTCTGGGAAAACAGAATTCATAGGAAATATGTATGGAAAATTATGTAAGGGGACGTGTTAAATAAATAGGCTTACAGAAGCTGTCACCTGAGAGATCGGACAAAGGAAAGTCAAAAGTGGCCATCTGTATGTGGAGAGTTTGCATGATCCAGTGGTTGGCCATGGGACAGGGGATCAAGGGTGTAACAGATCTGAGCTTGAAGGTCTAGACACCCAGTGAGAGTCTGTGTTAGGATGTTGAGGAATAGTGACACCCAAAGGCGATGGTGAAGACTGGAGCTCTTCTGAGTGGGGCACTTTTTTCTACTTTCCCTTTTCATTCTGCCTTGGCTGTAAGTCTATTGGTTGGCCCTCGTCCCATCTGGCATGGGCCTTCTTCCCTCACCTTGATGGTTTACATGCTAGTCACTGATAGACACACCCAAAACTGTGCATTACTGATCTGCTAGGCATGACTTTATTCATTGAAATTGATAAAGCATGATTAGTGGTCACACGGTGTATCTGGGGAAGTCTTTGTATCAGTCAGGTTAGGTTAGGTTATTCTGTGTAACAAGCAACTCCAAGAGTTGCCTCGCGATCAGAAACTGAATGTCATTGTTCTTACTCCAGGACCCAGCATGCTGGAGGGAGTACTGTTACGCATCAGTAATCCCTGTGACAAGGAGAAAGAGGACATAGTGAGCTACACAGGGTCTCTTAAAGCTTCTGCCCAGAAATGACCCCTGGAATTGCCAATCACTTGACATTGGCCAAGGAAAGTTCTTACATTGACAGATGAGAGGAAGAGCTACTCTCCCATATGCCTGAAAGAAGGAGAGAAAATATCTGGTAAACCGAAGCAGGGCCTTTCAGTGTTTTATTAAGTATAAGTAACAGCCTGAGCTTAATGTTCCCCAACCTCCTATAATTTAACTGATTCTGCGACATGCATTTCAATACACATTTACTATGTGTCTTAGATGGCAGGGACTATGCCTCCTAGTGTGAATCCATGGTATCTAGAAACTTCTCTGGTCAGGAGAGAATGAGCAAGGGCAGATTTTTTTTTTTTTTAGATGAATGCAAAAGCTGAAGTGGTTAAAGGTTTAGATAGTACTTTGGATCAGTTGGGTTGTCAGTTGTGAAGTATTTGTGTTTTAATATGTGACAGCTGATAGAAAATGCTGATGATAGTAATATTTACTGAGCACCTGCTATGCTCAGTAAAGACTCAGCCCTTGGAATTGAAAGATGAGGACAGAGTTCTGCACACAAGAAGCTAACAATCCATTAGAGGTGGAGAAACTTACATAAGGCATTGTAGTGTCATGTAGACTGCCTACGCAGGGGACTTGCTGCTAACCTCATAAAATGCACAGGAGTTGTTTTGTTTTTTCCCAGTGATAATTTAAAAGATTCTTTCGAAACATACCCAAGTACAAGATAGGCCTGTGTATCTCATCATCCACATGGGATTTCTTGTTTTCTTTAATATTCTTAATAGCTGCTTTTCTTTTTATTAATGCTACTGGGAATTGAGTGTCCAGGACCTTCACACTGAGCTACATTTCCCAGCCCATTTTTGAGTTTTGATTTTGAGACAGGATCTTTCTAAGTTACTAAATTGCTTAGGCCGAACCCAAACTTGTTATCCTCCTGATTCAGCTTCCCAGACTGCTGAGTTTATAGAACTATGCTACCAGGCCCATCCCTATGTCACTTTATTTTATTTCATCTTGTCTGTCTGTCTGTCTGTCTTCTGTCTACACCTGGCTTATGTGGAGCTGGGCAGTCTAACCCAACATCCTACACCAACTAGGCAAGCAGTCTGTCTGCTCAGCCATGCCCCCAGCTCCTTATGTCACTTTTCAAATAGCCTCTTGGCCTTGATTTCAGTTATGGAAATACAAGATCTGACTGGCATAAGCCCAGGGAATAAGACAGCTGTTATGCAGAAGTATTCCTAGATTTAGTGTGACTTTTATACCTGTCCTCCTACCAGAGTTTCAGTGAGCCAGAGTTTCTTTCCAAGGTTACTTTGCATGTACATGTATTTTCCTGGTCTGCCTCTCTTGAGCCAGTTTGAGTCTCATGAAGATTTCAGTGTCATGCCTGGGTTTGCTCAGTCATCAGTTGTAACCCTTCCACTTGGTCAGTGTGGAAACTAAGGTTGCTAGTGATCCCTCAGGCATGTTTGTTCTCCAGGCTCTCTGGAGCTAGGTCAGCTCCCTGTGTGAGTTTGGACAGCATGAACTCTAAGGAACCCAAGTGAAAGCCTGGGCTACTTGGTGGTAAGAGTGATGCAGTCCACACAATAAGGGAATGAGCACTCTAGGAACCATGAGACCTTGTGCTAGAGCTGGTTCTGCCACCAAGCAATACCTTAGGTGAGATGCTTGCCCTCTCCGTATCCCATTTCTTCATCTCTGCACTCAGACTGATCTTTAGGGTTTCAAGAGTTCCATGAACTTTTCCTGTCTAATAGTCACGGCAACACATGTCATCTGTTGGTATTCCAGTTATAAGGTATGTCCTCACCTGAGGCTCCTCAAGTGTCCAGATGTGAGCAGTGTGTGAATGCTCTCCTGAGGGCCCGCTGTAGTTCACACAACCAACCGTTCCAGGGAGGGACCGCTCAAGATCTACCTCACCGCGCTGCACAGTCACACTCACCTAAGCCATGACATGCTTTGAGAAGTTGAGTGGCAGGGGGCGGTTGTTGGCAATGGCAGATAGATAAGGAAGAATGCCTGAGGGGAAGTGTAGGAAGAACACAGTTGCGGTTGGGAGTGCTGGTTGGTTCTTTGTGATTCTTTGGAAAAAAAAAATTCTCCTGTCATACACTTAAGTGGATTTTGTTTTAATCGAAGCTTCACCAGCATTATATTGCAAAATGAATTGAGTAGAATTATAGTTATGTTTTCATCAAGGTAACAAAATTTCCAAGTAACCAATAAGTGAGGAATTATATTTCTTTTTGGTGGCTGTTTTGACTTTGAATTTGGTGGGGCTTAGATGTATGCTGTTCCCTAAATCAGCACTCAAGTGGACAAGTGGACACTACCCATCTAGAGTAGGGTGAGAGGTCAGCCTTGGGAGCCACAGAGTAGGGGAGTTTGGAAGGATTTCCTTATGCTGTGACTTTTCATGCAGTTGCCACACTGCATGATATACCACTGTTTCAGAGGTCAAACAGCACTTGCAGTGGGTTCCAGGGTTATACAAGGAAAGAATGAAGTTTACCAAAGCTCAGAAGGATGACATTTCTTTCCCAAAGCCATGGTGGTATAAAAAAGAAAGTTAGCATTTGAACTGAGGTTTCTCTAGCCACAAAAGCACTTCAGTCTTTGTGCTTGTTCCCCTCTTTGTCTGAAGCTTCCATTGGGATCCCTTCTAAAAAAGTGAAGTTCTCTTAGAGACACCTGGGTGATTGGCAAGGATCTTCTTAGAGATGCTTGCAAAGTTCACCTCTCTGGTCAGCTGACTCTTAAGACAGTCTCCTCATGTACTACCATTTTCTCCACCAGGGAGGCACTATGAAGGCAAAGACTCAGCACTGGCTGAGGGCTGTTCGGGCTCAGCCCAGGCTCTGTGGTGGCCCGCGGAATTCTATCCCTTACCTGTAAGGGCCTTGGGAGATACTGGAAGCTGCAAATGTAACGTTGTTTCCTTAAGAATAGTTAACTGTTCTGTTGCTAGTAAAAGCTTCAGAGTTCTCCAAGTCCTTGATCACACCAGTTGACCCCCTCAGAGTCTTCTTTCAGTTGTTCCCCCAGGAAGTAGCCTTTGCTGGAAACCCCCTGGGGTGTTTCTGTGTCTCAGCAACCCAGGAAGCAGAGGCTGGTCTCTGTGCCAGCAGCAGCCCTGCTGTTTTCCTGTCTACTGCCCAGTTTGATTTATCGCTCCCCTTAACCCCTGGTGCTCAATACTGTACAGTGGCCTGAAATGAGATCTGAAGAAAGACTCTTGGCTTTTTGAGGGATGCTGTGAGGCTGTGTGGCGGAGACGAGATGGGTGTGGGGGGAAGTGAAGTGGTTTCATGCTTCAGTGGGCTCAAAGCCCCAGCTTCTGGATGTCTGTCCTTGCCTGTCTCTGTAGCTTACCCTGAATTGGGGGGAGACACATTCACAACCTTGAGGTTTCAGCGAAGTGAGGTTTAACAAAGAAAATCTCCCTGTGGCTTCCTTGGATTGCCTAGCCGCAGTGGGTGGATTGCCCGTGAGTATGCAGCGGTTGACACCCAGGAGACCAAGTGCAGCAGAACCATGGGCATTGCCGCTTGGGTAGGAGTCTGGTGTGTTGCGCTTTATGGAGCACAAAGGTAGGTTCTGGTGGTGAGAGAGGAAGCTTTTTTAGGTGTCCTACAGTGGTAGAGCACTATGTAGGGAGATAAGGTGTGGGTACATAGGTACTCTGGCTAACTTCTACGAAGAGAAAGGTCCACTTTTCCATTGTCAGTGTGGTAGCAATGTTAGGAGCACTAGAGACAGAGGTTCCTTGAGAGGCTATTTAACATCTCCCATAAAACCAAGTGACATGGTCTGGGGGTGTAGCTCAGTGGGTAAAGCACTTGCCTAATATGCATAAGGCCCTGGGTTCAATTTCCCAGTGTCACATGAAGGATTAGCTAGGCATGGTGGTACATACATGTACTCCCAGTACTCTCGAGGCTCAGACAGGAGGATTGCTGTGAGTTCACGTGGTGAGCTTAGGCCCAACCTGGACTGTAATATGAGTCCAAACAAATAAAAACAAGCAGCTTGAATTGCAGCACGATCCAGGTCTGCCTGACTCATGGTCTGCCCATGCTGTATCTATGACACCACCCCACTCCATTTCTAAAAGTGAAAGGCAGGCCGTGTTGGTTAGTTCATGGACTCTCTGCCCCTCAGAATAACCTCCCAGCTTCCTTTCCCAGATGATCCCTAGCAGACTACAGGACCAACGCTAGCTGTGCCTTCCCTGGGCAGCTTCCCTGCCTTCTCCCTATGTCATACTCCAGGAAGGGTTCTATAGGATCCCTTATCCGTCCGTGTGCCCGTCACCTGTGCCGTGCTCTGTACTAACCTAGCACACCTTCCAGACAGTAAGATTCTGGGATCAGTGGTCTTCCTCTATGGACTGAGGGAGCGACCAGAATATTCTTTCCAGCTTTCTCAGCAGTAGATATTTGCTGTATATATAATTAGTGAATGGTTGTTCGTAAAATAATTAACAAGTTTTGCTAAGTATTTGGTTTTCTGTTTACCATTGGCAAGCCTCTGCACGTCTGCTCCAAATGGTCCCCAAATCTCTGCTTCACTTCTTACCTGCCATCATCACTGTCACCCAGGCTGCTGCCTGAGCTCTCAGTGTGGCTTCCAGGTCGTATTTGGTTCCATGATGTTCTTCAGACATTACGCTCTCCCCCCAGGAGCCACTGCAATCTTCCTCATGTGTACATTAGATCCTCTCTACCTGACACTTCAATTTAGTGGGTTCCCACTGCTCGCAGAGTAAGATCCACACGCCTCACCGTGGCCTCCAACATAGAGCATGTTTTAGCCCCTGTACACCCCATGGCCTTACCTCATCCTGCTTTCACCTCCTTGGTTCAGGCCTTCCTTCAGTCCCTTGAACTGACCAATCCTTTCCTCCCTCCCTTCCGAACCATTGCACTTGCTGTTCTGTCTGCCTGGAACGTGCTTTCTGGCCCTCTTCTTTTCTCTTTAAGAAACTGGTTCATTCTCTTAGGGTCTCAACTCAAGTACCAGCTCATAGAAACTCTCCCTCCACCGAGGCCTCAGATGTTTATTTGTTTTTATTTCATCTTCAGTCTGATTATTTCACATCCCTTGTGTTCATTTGTATTGATTTTTACTTATTTGTCTGCTACACTCTGGCCCCCTGACTTTAAGTATCCGTAAAACAAACACAGGATCAGTTCTGCTTGTGGGTGAATCCCCTCTGCTACCACAGTGCCTGGCCCAGAGTCGTTGCTTCTTACATCGGTGATGAATGAATGAATGTACGTTAGGCACTGTAACGTAGGGATGATGTGCAGAGGATTTAAAACCCATGTGATACAGTCACCACCCAGCCAGAGCAGGGAGCACAAGTGCGATGGAGCTGTGACCTTCAGCACGGAGCATTACCCAGCCATAAACCACTCTATGGCTGGTTCTGGGACTTGTGTGAACCATTCACACAGCCCTCACAAATAGCTGTGGTCTCAGCCTATGTTTAACAAATGGATGTATTGACGTCTAAGAGCTTCCTGAGCCAGAGACTGGATGGTTTGACCCCTCCCACCAGTGTTCTTGGAAAACAGCAATTCCAACCTGCGACACACTGTCAGACTCAGACTCCAGCTCTGCTATTTTCCTGCTCTGTGATGAACTTAGGCTTTCTGAGCTGCTTTGTTCTCATCCCACTGCTGTGAAGATAAAATGACAGAATTCTAGGATGAGGTTATCTTAGTGCCTAAGTTTAACAACGGCCCATAATCAGAGGCAAAAGTGCTACTTAGTAATGGGCTAGAATGCTGATTTTCATAAATGAATAAACAGACAAGCCCAGACACCTTCCTTGGGGTGCCAAGATATAAGTGGCTGCAGGTCCCGCGGGGGGCCCTAGTGAATTCTTTTTGTGATTCTGCTTTAGTAGAGTCTCACTCAGGCCTTGCCCACCTCCCACCCCCACTCCTGTACTTCAGAAATTCTGGTGGGGGAAAAAGCTGAAGTTATTTAAGGCTTGAGATTTCCCTGGGCAAGTGGCAGAAGCTGAAGTAGTCTGTGGGAGTCCTGGCAGGAGGTCCCGCTCTTTGGAATCCACAGACTAACCACCATGCAGCAACATCAGAGGTGCAAACCTGTTAAAATCCCCAGTAAAGGTCTTGAAACAGAACATGAAAGGGTTTATGACCCTGCGGATTTGAACTTCTCTCCGAGCCAAGCTATAATTCTAGCTCTGCTTTGGAAGTCAGGATCACAACCATAATTTGAGGAGGACCTTAGAACAGGCACTGATTATGTTTCAAGGCACAAGCTGTGGGGTGAAGCTCTCGGGGAAGAGGGTATGATGAGGGGAGTGACGCAGGGTGTCTGGCTAAGGCAATTAAGCAGACATGTTTCTCATTTTAAACAAAAGCCCAGAGGAAGTCTCCCAAGGGCCACACTCTTAATGATGTAGAATAAAGGGCAGTGGGCAAAGCAAGCAAGCTGGAGCTTCTATGGGTCTTCCGTGAATGTCCCTGCAGGAAGCCTGCAAGGGGGCCTCAGTGCCGAAGTCACACTTGTCATGCTAATGGCCCAGCCTCTCTGGTGCCACCAAGGTCAGCTCCCTGACTTCAGCTTCAAGCCCTGCCGGGAGAACAGAGGCTCTTGTTCTTCACCCTCCCTCATTCAGTCACCCGGAGGCATGTCCTCCTGTGCTGACACTGTGGTTCCTGGCACTGCCCCTCTGTTCTCAGTGCCACTGACCTACTATGCCAACCCTGCTGCTCACCTTGCTGTCCCCGGTGCAGCCTGTGATCAAGTGCAGATCTGACCTGACTGATAAACTCCTTTGTAACTAATGTTATGTCACAGGATAAAATGCAACTGAATTGGCCCTCTCAGCTGTGCGCCTGTGATACCAGTCCTCTCCCTGCCTCACACCCAGGGCACCGAGCATTCTCAGGCACCAGTCACCCGTGGTTGTGTATGCCAGTGCCATGATAGTCTCTCTGCTTGGGCTATTCTTTGCCAGGCTAGGATGTAGTCCTCTGCCCTCATCCTGCTCACGTGCCCCCTCCTGAAGCATCTGAAGCCTACCTCCCTTGCAGCTTTCAGGCTACCCTGGTAATCCTTTGTTTTAACTTCTAGCCAAATCTTAAATTTTTTCAATTTTTCAAAGTATTTGTTTATTTTGCTATACTAGGCTTAAAACAGGGGCTATATTATCTCTCCTGGCTTTCGGGACCTAATAGCACTGGGTCTGGCCCACAGTAGGTGTTGTCAGCACTTAATGACGTTAAGGTATGTAGCGAGGTGAGTTATGTTCCCACTCAGAGGCCTTGGTTTTCCCCTTCTCAGTGCTAGCTCAGCGTTTAGCACTGTGGGTGACACAGAGTAGACCTTCAATAAAAGTCAGGTACGAGGTTGATTGAGATGATGTGGGATGTGCTGTTTCACCTGTCCTAATCTGTTCGAACTACTATAATGAAGTACCATATAGTTCTGGAGACTGGAAATCCCAGCTCAGCCAACCACCATCATTAGTTGTGGGGTGATTCCCTCTGCCGAGTTACCAACTTCTCTTTGTATCCTTACCAGCAGAAACAGGACAAGAAAGCTCTCTGGGTTCCTTTAAAAGGCCGTTAATCTCACTCAAAAGTGCTCTGCCCTCATGTGCTTGATCACCTTCCAAAGGCCTCACGTCCAAATAGCACCACATTGGGGTTTCAATCTTCACATGAATTTGGGAGGAACACATATGTTCAGTCCAGAGTCCCAACCAACAGGCACAGCAGACATGGGGGAGGGACTCCCTGTGTATAAGGCACTGTGCTAGTGCCGTGGGGACATGGGCGTCTGATATGGAGCTGTCTTCACACCAAAGCTCTCTTTTTCCCTCAAAGATCAGGTTGTGAGCAACCAAGGGAACAGCCAACGCATCCGGGATGTCCAAGCATTCCTACATAGATGAAAGTCCAGGAGCTCTGTGGCATCCGTGGGCTAGACCCAAAGATTTCTGGACAAGGTGGACTTTTAGCTGGGCCTAGGGAAACACGTTGGGAGCTCTAGGAGGTGGGGAAGGGAAGAAGCATTCCAGGTTTGATAAGGAGGGTTGGAAGAAAACAGGAGAACCCATGGGTTTTGTTTGCTGAGTGAGGCAATCCCATCTTCACAACCAAGCTGTAGGTGCTATATTCTGATGGTTAAACCATGACCTCGAGCAACCTGGTCCCAGGGTGTCCTCGGGAATTAAGCTCTCCCAGGCCCTGGGAACGGGCTGTCAGAGGTCAGCCTTGCGGATTCGAAGAGAAGCCTTGTGAAAACAGACTCTGATAGACAGGCAAATAGCTGACTTATTTGGAGATGCCCTGGGGTTCACAGTATTAGAACTGCCACCTCCTAATGATTAAACACTATACAAACACCCAGTGACCAGGGTGCCCCACCATCTGTGAGCTGTAAAGCCCTGGGCAGCAGCCACCAGCAACGGAAGGAAGCGAGGCTGGACACATACTTTCTGTCCTAAGCAGCATGCCCTTCTGTCAGTACCCAGAAAGCAGACCTCGACCTTTACTGAAATAATGTGGGACGTCAGAGAGGAGAGAGGTAGGACTCTGAGGCCACTGTGAGTGTAGAATAGCAAGCATGTCCTTCCCCTGCCTCCCCCATGCTGTGACTGTAAGTATACTGCACATTAATTTACATCATAGCCTTCCAAGTTTGATAATATAGATTGGGGAATAGAGCCGGTAATGGGTGAGTCTGGATTTCAAGTGATGTCTATATGACAGTCCATTTTATCTGCCAACGCACCTCTGAGGGAGGGACTCACTCTGACCTTCAAGTTACATGGTCTGGCTGACGTGGAAGCTAGCTTATTTATCTAGACTTACACAGCAAACACAGACTAGAGACAGACTGGAACTTAAGTCCTTTGACCCTCCATGTAAGTCAGCTCAGATGACAATACCCTGCCCCCAGTGACTTTCTGGAGCCAAGTGATTGAAAGTACTAGGTGTGGAGTGGACACTGCCTCTCTGGTTCTATCTGTACCCTTTTCCCTTTGTCTTTCTGTCTCTCTCGTCAATCTCTCTGGGGATTGATTAAGCTCAGGGGCCTCACATTGAGCTATATCCCCAGCCTTTTGTTTAATTTTTGATCTTGAGATAGCATTTCACTAAGTTGCATAGGTTGGTCTTGAACTTGTGATCTTTCTGCCTTATCCTCCCAAGTGCTGTGATTACAGACCTGTGTACCTGGGCCCAGCATTCTCTCAGTCTCTTGAGAACCAAGGGGAGAATTGAGCCCTGCCTTGTTGTCGATGGTCTTGAATTTTTAGAGTCAACTGCTCTTACTTTTTAGTAAGAAAAACGACCATTCATTCACTGGGTTTGGATTTCCTAGCTTCTAGTTTTATCAGGTTGTTAATAATAATGCCTAGTTACTACTAGAAAATATAAAGAGCTCATGTGAGGTCAAGAGTATTTGAGAAGAAATATGGCCAAGACTCCACCCAGTCATAGCCTCCCACATGGCTTGGTGGCCGAGCCCCTGAGAAGTGATTGTAAAGATGAGGGAGGGCTCTTTGAGCTCCAGCAGCAAGACACCCCCAGACCATCCAGAGGCTCACCTAGAATTCCTAAGTTCCAGCACCACATTCCCTTCCATGTCCCTTCAAAAGGCTTAGCTTGTTTCTTTTGTGTATTCACCAGTAGTTAGAACTGCGATGACAAAGGACAATCCTGTCACACTGAAATGATCTCAACGGGCGCTTTGAGTTTCAGACTAAGTGTTTGAGTGTAACCCACACCTTCTCTGTGCCTGGTTTTCCTCTTCTGTGAAATGGGTGTGTGAAGTCCCAGTCTTTCCTCTCCCCACAGTGGTGAGTCATAGATGGCCACACGCTCAGGAGCAGGGTAGCATTGCAAATAGAAGGCTCTGGAAAGAGCATGGAGACCTGCTGCCACAGAGGAGGGGACCACCTGGTGCTAATGGAGCATACAGCTATGGGCTCGGATGCCCAGTGGTTTTGATGTTCTGATCAAGTTACAGTTCCTTCTTCCAGAGTTTCCTTCTAAGAGAGGCTTAGCGGTGCCATTTTCATAAATTCCCTCTCCCTGACAGTGTCTCCATGTAACTTAAGATAGTGCTGAAAGACAATATCTCAATCTACTGTAGTTAACTTTTAAGTCACAGCGTTAAGCCCCATCGTTGGCCATGGCTCTTGATTCAGATGCCACCAGGTGTGCTATTGGGAGCTGTGAGGATTCTCAGTTGCTTTATTTTTTTCCTTCCTAGCACTTCTTATGATACAAACCTTGCACCCAAGACAGGATACCAGAGTAGTTAAGAATAGAGGCTCAAATCCCTGTCTGTACACTAACTAGTGATACAATTCAGGCAAGGAGTAGAAGGCCCTTCTTGGAACTGTGAGGTTTACCTGTGATAATCCCAATAAATTATAGCTAGCGTTTGGAAGGAAGTTTCAGCTCTAAGGCAGGGCAGGAATAAAAATGTGTCCTGATTCTCACTAGACTACAAATTTGTTGGTGATAGACACTCTCTAACTTTAACACTTTAAATGCCAATGCCTGGGTAGTAATTGCCCCATCCTACAAGTCCAATAAATGTTTGTGAATGATTTCAGTCCTAAGTGGTTCTGCTCAGTTTGATTATTCTTTAAAAACAGAACAAGGGGAAATGAGTACCATCTGGAATGAGAGTTTTTCAGGACTGGCAGGAGCTCCGGGAAGACAGGGAACTGAGATTTCCTAGCACTATAATGAGCCAGGCAGGGAGCTAAAGGGCCCGAGTGTGTCGCTTCATTTCATTGTGCTGAACTCTTGCACAGTCAGTGTGGCCTTTATTTTTCATGTTCGGAAATTAAGCTGAGGCTCAGGGAAATAAAATTGCCTGAGGTCAGAAAAACGAAAAGGCTGGGATAATAATAATGACACCAGCAGCTGTGGCAGCAGTAATAATAGTTGTAGCACCACAGCAATAGTGGCAGTAATGTAGTGGCAGTGCCAATAGCCATAGTGACTGTGATGGTAATAATACCAGCACCAATAATAATGGCAGTGGTAGTACTGGTGGTAGTACTTGCTGGTAGTACTGGTGGCATTAGCGGCAGCTACTAACATCTGTGTAGTACTCGTTCAGTTCACCTATATTTACTCAGTCAAATATATGTATCTGTATCTTAGAGATGAGACCAAGGCAAAAAGGGATTGAATAATTTGTATACTGTTGGGATTGGAACCCTTGGTGTCCAAAGATGAGTTTCTTCTTGTACCCCAGAAAGCATTAGTAAGGAACTTAGAGAGGGGTGAGCTTTCTCGTTAAGGAAAACGGTTCCTAGAAGATTTTAAAATGAGCCTCCCTGCGCCAGCATGGTGGTGCCCACCTGTAATCCTAGCTACTTAGGAGGATGAGGCAGAAGGATTGCAGGTTTGAGCCCAGCCTAGGCAACTTAGTGACAGTAAGACTATGTTAAAAAAAAAAAAAAAGTCTCATATCCACACGCCCAGCATATGCGGTGGTCAGGATTCAGGCTGCGAGAGAACCTGAAGGTTCCCGGCCTCTCTGCATTCGTTCAAAAGGTTGGCTGTACTCTTTTCACTGAAGAAAATGATCTGTTTTCCTCTGGAGTAAAAGGGCAGGACAGAAATGACTCCTAGAATTGAAATTTGGCCACCAGTGTATGTTCATGTGCCACCTCGTCACTAGAAGGTAGGTTTGATAGTTTGGCTCAAGTGTGAAAGCCAATTTGTGAAGAAATCTGTTCTTCTTTGAAAGAATTATTTATCTCTTCTGAGCCTGGGACATAGGCACTGCTGCTGTGCTCTCTCTTCTTTTTTTTCCCCCAGTACTTATATTGAACTCGGGCCCTGTGCATGCTAGACCATCGGTGAGTGCTCTGCCACGGAGTTACATCCCTATCCCTGTGGTCACTTTCAACGTGAGCTCCCAATGCAGGCATTTCCTACTTCCCCGACCCTCACCACAGGCCCTGCATAATACACTGTTGTTCAGGGTTTGTAAAGATATTTTTATCTACAAAATGAGAAAAGACCTTTTTATTGTATTTTACCTCTTGCATATCTCATCCAGTTTTGGGGGGAGAGGAGAAAGCAAAATCTGCATGTATGAGAACTTACAGCTTAAGCTTAGATCATTTGGGGTGTGGATATGTGTCTCCTCATCTGTATCTGTGTCTTCTCCCACACCATTGCTTTCTTCAACTACGTGTGTGTGTGTGTGTGTGTGTGTGTGTGTGTATGTGTGTGTATTATGGTCCTGGGGATTGATTGGGCCCACAGTTTTCACACAGAGCTATATCTCCAGCCTATTTTTATTTTTGATTTTGGGACAGGATCTCGCCGAGTCATGAAGTTGTCCAGGTTGAGCTCAAACTTGCCATCATCCTTCCTCAGCCTCCCAGAGGGATGTGATTACAGGTCTGCTCCACTGGGTCTGGCCTCAACTACCTCTTGAGGTCCAAAGCCTTCCAGGGATCATTCTGGCTCTCTGACAGCCAGCAGAGATTGCAGAGACACTGGCAAAAGAGACACCTACAGCTGAGTCTTCCGCCTGACTCCAGGGCTTCGATCTCAGAGAGGCCCCGATGGAAACCCTCAACCCTCAGGCTGTGCCCAGGCAATCACCCACAGATTTCGGCAGTGGGATGAGTGGAGAGACCTAAATTTAGCCTGCGCTTTGCTTTCTGCTGCCTAAGTCTTTGATCCACTTGGCAGTTGAAAAGCGAAGTTCCTCAGATCTCATTCTGTCCCCTAGTTGTTTTGCTTGATAAACGGTTTGCACACAGGGGTGTGTGTGCCTGCACATGCCTAGCTTCCCTGGCATCAGATCAGTGTTTTGGAATAGGATAATGCTGGAAGCATTTTTTCATCACCTTTAAGTGCTTTCCTTAAATATTAATAGAATGGCTTCTTTTCTTAGATTGCTAGAGGTTATTGCATTTTTTTTTTTAATGAAAAAGATCACTGCTTCGCCTTCGTATCACCCCCATCCTGCTCGGTCATCTTTTCTGTGCTTTCCTGTGGTGTTTACTGACCAATGAGACTCCATGCCCCCACCTGCCTGCGACCTCCTAGGCTTTGAGGTCGGAGCTTGGAATTCCTGGTGTGTGAAGGAGACATGGAGGGAAGTTACAGCATGTTTGGAGGTTGAAAACCTTAGGCTTAACCTTGAATCTAAATCTACCACGACATTGTAGGACCTCAGGCAAAATATTTCCTTTCCCACTGGGCTCAGGGAATTTAGTCGAATGACTCCTATGTTTCTTTTCCTGTCCAAACCTCTAGGGTGACTTAAGTTTACTAGGTTACCAACTGTGTGTAAGTTTGTGATTTGGTAATTGAAAATCAGATCCGAGGCTGCAGGTGCTTGTTAAACTCAGTGTTGTCCAAACCGAGACTCCTGAGAATCTGTGATGAAAGGTAGGGGGACGCTGCTGTGACTCACAGCTTCCACGGGGTAGACACACTTCTTTTTTAAAAAGTTCAGTTTTTTTTAAAGAAAGCAGATAAAATACAGGCAACAGAGTGAGATCTCTGAATAGGGAATCAGAGCTGGTGTGTCTTTACTCTGACATGTCTACATCTCTACTGCCTGTAGTTGTTCTTGGAGCAGCAAAAGCCTGTGATTTCCTGTTCCCTCTGGGGATCCAGCTTAAACTCTGTGACTAGGCTTACTAGGAGGTCTCTTATTTCTTTTTTTTTCTATCCCCTTTCTTCCATCACATTAAATTACGTGAATTTCCTCAAAAACCATTTCATCTCTTGCCTGCCACCCTTGGCAAAGGCCTTCCCTCGTCCCTTACTTTCTCTTTTGCCCCTCACATGAAATGTTGTCCCCTCCAGGAAGCCTTCCCTAATCCCTAACTAGTTTCCACCAAAGACCCGTTCAGGTATCCCTCCAAACTGCTTCCTAATCATAGCGCCAAATGTGCTACATTATAGGTGTCTGCCACTTGCCCATTGCCAAAGACCTGTCATAATCTCCATTATATCCTCAGTACCCAAGCCTAACAAGGAAGCTGACCAGCTAGGCCTGCTAGCCTAAGCCACTAATTGCAGCCCTTGGGGAGGCTGAGACAGGAGGATCATGAGTTCAAATCCAAACTGGTCAACCTTGTGTCTGACCTTGAGACCCTGTCTCAAAAATAAAAAAATAAAAAAGGGCTGGGATGTAGCTAAATGGGAAGGCCATTTTTGGTACTACCAAAAAAAAAAAAAAAATGCTCACATAGACTGGCACCATTTCATCTAAGTCAGCTTCCTAGTAGGGGCACAGTTCACTCCCAAGACTCTTCTCTCTGGACCCTACCCTTCTGCATTCTAAGAGACTCCTGACTGTGACCCAGTCCTCTCCTAATTGGGAAGTCAGATTTTCTCTTCAATTGCTTTCTAGGGTCTCATAAAGCTCAGTGGGGGAAAAAAGTGCGTATTTGTTCTGCAGATATTTGATGTAGAGCCTCATTTAGAGGACAGTGTGCATCTCTGGCTCAAAAGGGAGCCAGACCCCTTAGGTGGATTGGCTTACGCCAACAGTGCCGCCATGCAAATTGGGGCTCAAGGAGAGCCACTGTCCCCCCCGCTTCTCCCCAGAGCTTGTCCTGACCTTCCCATCCCAGATGCGTCCCTTTTGTGAGGCATGTGTGGCCGGTTCGTATTTTAATTTGTGAATTTTGAAATCCAGACTGCCTTCTGTCTCTTGCATTCCAACAGCTTTACCAGTGTCCTTGGATTTTGGAGAAAGGGATTGAAGTCTGTAATATGCGCACAGCTGCGTCTCTTATCAGCACACAGACATGCCTCTCATTACCGCTAATTGCAGTTCTACCATGGGGTGAGGTGGGCTCCAACCTCCCAATTCCATGACTGGTAACCTGTTTTATAGCATTGGCTGAATAGGATACCTTACAGTATCTTTTGAGCAACTGTTCTTTATGTAAATTAATACCTGGGGGTTGGTGGGGTCCTTTTTCCTTCCCTAGGAAACTTAAAGTAGTATAACAGGCTTTTACTTAAAGCTGTGCAGGGCTTATTTCAATAGATTGCTGTTTGGAAGTTCTAACAAAACACCTTTATGAATAGTGACTGTAATACCCTTAATCCGCTAAACTTCCTGACATTTTAAACTTAATGAATTGCTGCAAATGAAATCAGGATTTCCCATCTCTCTGGTTTCTTCCTCTCCCCAGCCCTGCTTAGGCATCCCCAGGACTGAGGTGCTGGGGTGCAAATTCTTTATTGCGATTAGGTTACCAACCCAGCAAAGACCAGTAAATATCAGGCACTTGCTCCAGCCTCCAGGCTTTGTAATTACCTAGTCATACTACTCACAGCTCTTTTTGGTTGTGCTAGGAATCGAGGACATTCTAGACAAGCACGCTCCCACTCTGCCTCTGAGCTCCATCTCTAGCCCTTTAGCCTGTTTGAGAAATAAGTTTTAGTGAGTTTTTCCTTCCGATCAAAGTTTTGGCTTTTCTTTTCATTTTTTGTTTGTTTTTGAAACATGGAGAATTGAACACAAAGCCTTCCTTCTGCGCTAGATCCCCAACCCCTGGTTTTCATTGCATATTTGAGACAGGATCTTGCTAAGTTTCTAGGCTGGGCTTGAAAACTTGTGGTCTTCCTGCCTTACAAAGTACTGGGATTATAGGAGTGCGCTGCTGGGCCTGGCCAAAGCTTAAGATTTAAAAAAACAATTAAATGATTTTCTCCTTTTTTGAAACAAACCAAACCCATATGTATTTTATTTGACTATAATAGATAAGCAAAAAGTAGGAGCACAAGAAAAATTATACTCTAATACTATATGGCAAAGAAATCCACTTTTAATTCCTTGGTGCTTTCCAGCTTTTCTTATATTTATGTTAGCACTCATACATCTTATATTCAGAGAACCAAACCTCTCTTGACCACATACTAAAAGCCCCACACTAGCATCTCTAGAATAAGACCCCATTGTGTAGACCGTGAACCCAAGATGCACATGGCCGTGTAGAATGTACAGTCAGTCAGCCAAAAGTGGCAGAGCCAGGATTCGAATCCAAGGAATATGGCCTTGCCATTCTTCATTTTAGTACTATATTATACAGCCTCTAAAAATGAGAGGTGTTTTAGTACCTTATTCTGTAATTTTTATATCAGGGTGCATTTTCCTTGTTTTTAATAGCCACACAGTGTTTCTTTTCTCAGAAGAGCTATAGTTTGATTAATTCTTTTCCTATTGTGCACATTCAATGTATCCACTCCTTTTGTTTTTAGAAAAAAACGATGTAAAGACCATTCTTGGAGCTAAATATATGCACAACAGTGTGAGCTGTCCATAAAGCCCGTATTCTATATTTTCCCTACAATTCTGATGCTTGTGCTATGATGCTCTTGAGGCTTTAAAGAAGAGCATAATCACATGTATGTTCTGGCTGCTGGTGATGGGGCTGCCCTGAACCATTCACACCCTCTTTAGCATCCATCCTCTATTGTTCCTGGGACTATGGTTGGGAGAAGGGTTGCCTACAGAATAGAGTTTCTGTCTAGGTTCAATTAGCTCTTCAACAACCAAACATCCAAACTTAGCATCAGTTTGCATTATACTCTGAATTTAATGAAAATTTTTGTCCTTATCTCTGAACGTAAGTGAAAATACAAAAATAGAAACTACTATGATGTTACTTTCCCACAGAGTACCTGTTCCTCTAGCCAGGGAGAGAACAAGAGAAGCCATAGGTTAGGCTTGTTGTCAATAGGTTCTAACACCCCATCAATGGAATGGCATCAAAGAGATCAAAATCATCCCCATATGCCAAGTGCTAGGCTCTAGGCCCAAATTCAGAGGTGATAAAAACTAATGCTAAGCACAAGCTTTGAAATCTAAATGCCTGGCTCTTACTAGCGATGTGTAGCCTTGAGCAAATTACTGAACTTACTTCTCTCCATTTTCCTCATAAATGGAGAATAATAATATTTATGGTGAATGTAAAAATATCAAAAAGATTAGATGAGACCAGCAAATTTAGCACAGTAATGCCCTGACAAGAACTTAGTAAGTGAGAACTTTAAAATTTCTCAGAAGGATGTCGGTTTATCAATGAAGGCAGACCTGTATCTAGATTTTGGTTTAGCATTGAAGAGCTATGTGACATTTGCAACTTGCCTTAACCTCTATGAGTTGGAGATAATGAAATCTGTCTTATTGGGGTATGATGAAATTTGTTTCTTGCTTCCTTTTTTTTTTTTTTTTTTTTTGAGACAGGGTCTCACTCTGTAGCCCAGGCTGGTCCTGAACTCACTATGGATCCCAGACTGGCCTTGGACTCAGAGCAATCCTCCTGTCTCAGCCTCCTTAGTGCTGGAATTACAGGTGTGCACCACCACACTGGAGAATCAAACTCAGGTACTTAGCACTTTCTAGGCAAGCACTTTCACTGCTGAGCCACTCCTCCAGTCCCTGTTTGTTGCTTGTTTATTTTGGGTGCTGGACATCAATCCAGGAACACTCTACCCTTTATTTATTTTGAGATTGAGTCTTACTACTATTCAAGGTGACCTATAACTCAGCAATCCTCCTATCTCAACCCCCCAAAGTGCTGGGATTACAGTCATATATCAGTATGCCCAGCTGTGTGACATGGTTTTTGGTTGTTATGTGTTTGCTTGCTTGTTTGTAGTAGAGATCCAGCCCTGTTGTGCTATATCCCCAGCCCATTTTTTAAAGTTTTGGTTTCAAGAAGGAGGCCTCACCAAGTTGCTAACTTGGGCTTGAATTTGTGATCTTCCTACCTCTACCTCCCAAAGTGCTAGGATTAAATTGGCCTGTGCCACTGGGCCTGGTGTGATGAGTTTTTA
The DNA here is from genome assembly GCA_004027205.1 of Ctenodactylus gundi. NCBI lineage: Eukaryota > Metazoa > Chordata > Mammalia > Rodentia > Ctenodactylidae > Ctenodactylus > Ctenodactylus gundi. The sequence continues at coordinate 27,323 of PVKB01007660.1, forward strand.
TATCAATATAGTCCACAAGGTTAGAGAACTCTGGAAGTATTGGTTGTGGTTTTCAGTACCAGTAGCAAAATCTATAAGCATTTAGTGTACACCTGTCACCTGTCCTGCTTTCTTCCCCTCATTCAAAACAGGTTTGTCTTAGAGACTAAGGACAAACGTAAAGCGTTTAATTCTTAACCAGGCTGTAATTTTTCAGCTAGCCTCCCCGTTAGGCAAATACCTAGAATGAGTTTGGCTCTTGGCCAACTTTTTTTTTAAAGTTTTTTGATTTAGACGTGATTGTGGTTTAGAGATTATGGAAGGTTTTGTGATCCCATTTTATAGTTTCTACAAATGCAGAAGGGAAACAATGAAATACCAAAGTGAAGGTATCAAAACAGGTTTTCTTAGAATAGAAACTCTTACCTCAGAGAGTTGCAGGAAGGCTCCGCACGGCAAGGTATTTACAGTGTTTGGTATGTGGTCTGGCACTTAGAAACTCTGTGGGTGAATTTGGGGACAGGAATCAAATTTGCAGGCAAATGCACTTTCCTCTTAATGGATTTCAGTAGGAAATCTAGGAGAATGGGCTTCATGCTTGGAAGAGTGTAAGAGATCTCTGAGGGGCAGCCTACCTATGGAGCAGGGAAGTAATCTGGGCACCACTGTCTGGAAGTGATTTGGGTGTGTGGTATGGAGGATTGGATCTAACACCTTAACACTGAGCTGCATCCCCACCCATTTTTTAGTTTTTAATTGAGACAGGATCTCGCTAATTCACAATTGCCCGGGCTAGGCTCGAATTTGAAATCCTCCTGCCTCAGCCTTTGCCTCAGAGTGTTGGGATTACAGGCCTGTGACACTGGGCCCAGCTCTCCAGTCTGGTTCTTAGTATCTCTCCTCTGTTCTCCAGTGACCTCTACAGTAGCCTGATCCAAGGCCAGTGCAGGAGGGATGTGAGACCTGAATCCTCAAAATGTTAGCTTAAGTCACAGTCTACTCAGGTTTGCCCTAAGTTTCATAAGCACCCTTAAGCATTCTTCTCCTGGTTCAAGCTGCTCACTCCTCACTCCTAGCCCTGTCCCTTTCCCTGATCATCTCATCCTGCGATAACTACACTCAAGGATGTCCTTGTCGCTGGACAGAAAAAAGCAAAGAATAACATTGAATTATTTGTTCATTACCCATCCATCTTAATGAGACAATAATTGATGAAATTAAATAAACTTGTGACCTCTCAGAATTCTCACGTTCTCATGATTTTTCTTATATACCCAAAAACACCATTGTCAAGTACAAACTTTTATAGCCAATGGCGTTCTTTTAAGTCTTTTAGCTTTTTGTAGTTAAAAAGACCAAGTTAGGGGCTGGAGGAATGGCATAGTGGCTAATCACTTGCCTTGCAAGCACAAGGCCCTGAGTTTGATCCCCCAATACCACATAAAGCTGGGCATGGTGGCGCACACCTGTAATCCCAGTACTCGGGAGGCTAAAACAGGCAGATTGTCCTGAGTCCAAGGCCAGCCTGGGTTATACCAGTGAGTTCAGTATCAACCTGGGCTACAGAGCATGACCCTGTCTCAAAAAAAAAAAAAAAAGAAAGAAAGAAAGAAAGAAAGAAAAAGATCAAATTGCTACATGGATTTGCCTCTTTGTATTTTTCCATATTTTTCTCTGCATAACAAGATTTATTGTGAATGAAGATATAGGAAGACCTAGTGCCAAATTGTTCTCTGAAAATACTGGAGAACTTTCTCATTGGCTGCTACTTCTTATGACCTTGGAGACAATGGCCGATATGGTTTGGATCTGGAATGCCTCCCCAAAAGCTTCATGTATTTATATGCTGTGTTGTTAAAAGGTGGGGCACCTGGTTAGAAGAGGTAGATTATGGTGTGTTGTGGAAGACAAGTATCTGGTAGATTATAGACTGCAGGCATGTGGGGGGTTAGAGGCGTATTGTATTGTAGATTATGGTTGTATGGCTCAATACTGGGTATGTGACCTGGAAGGGGTGGATCACTGAGGCTTAACCTGGATGCGGTGGCATGCTGAGATTGGACTCTGAAAGGGCAGAACACTGAAATATGACCTTTGAAGGATATATGCTAGTTCTGCCTTCCTCCCTCCTTTAGCTTCCTGTCTGCCATGCCTTGACTAGGTCTCTGGTCTCTCTCATGTGCTTCCACCATTGCTAGCTGCTTCTAAGTGGACTGTGACTTTTTGAAACTGTGAGCTAAAATCAGTCTTTCCCGGAGTTGGAGGAATAGCTCAGCAGTTAAAGCACTTGCCTAGCAAACTCTAAGTACCTGAGTTCGATTCCCCAGCACCACCTAAGATGGTATAGTGGTACACACCTGTAATCCTAGCACTCGGGAGGGTTAAGCAGGAGGATTGTTATGAGTTCGAAGTCAGTCTGAGCTACATTGTGAGTTTAAAACCAGCTGGGACTACAGAGTGGGACCCTGTCTCAAAAAAAAAAAAAAAAAAAAAAAAAAAGAAAATCAATTTTTCCTTCTTTAAGTTGTGATGTTGGGTATTCTGTCCCAGCAATGAGAAAGTAACTAAGATACTAACGGAAGAAATTTTGTGCCTGATTTTGTTAGCAAATGGTGTTTGAGATATATAGAGAGAGGCACAAGTTTTAAATTTTTATTTATTGATTTATGTA